>JAODAL010017490.1:0-77578 GCA_025379985.1 Phyllomedusa bahiana
CAAGCTTAAGAAAAGGCTACTTCTCAATCAACATGTAAACACAAAAAGCAGCTCACCTGTGATTCCTCTAGCGAGCTTTCGGTTCAGGGTGCCACCCCTCAATCCAAGTCCAAACAGCATGTAAGAAAACGAACCAGCTCCAGCAGTTAGCGACGGATATATCGAGGAAAAAATATATGCAGGTGCAGACCGGGCTTAGTTAAAAATCATAACACATTTATTGGCATCTTCTTAAAATCCAAATATCAAGTTCTAAACGAGAGACCCTTCCCCTCTAGTGGTTCAGACTGAATGGAGACAAACTGTCGACGCGTTTCGGGTCACGTGACCCTTACTCATGGCTGTTTTACATACGTTCACATCTCCATTATATAGGACCTTTGAATCATGACGTAGGTACCTACTAATTAAAAGTCACATGACACATTACATTTCTTTAAAACACTTTTATCTAACTCCTCAGTGTGAACTTCTATATGCTAAAGTTACCTATAAATAGCTCAATAATGGTATTGTATATCCTGACGTGTGTTTAATCCCCTTGGGACCCTAGTGTCGAGGTGGAAGATCCACCAGGCCTCCCTCGCTAGGAGTTTCCTGTGTAGATCGCCTCCTCGCACTGGTCGATGTACCTGTTCGATACCAATCACAGTGAGTGTTTTCATGTCTCCTCCATGCATTTCGGAGAAGTGTTTGGAAACTGCCGAAGTTTTAAATTGCTCTTGTTTGTCCGCATCAGACATATGTCTCCTGATGCGGACCTTGAGAGGGCCCGTTGTGCATCCAACATATTGCACATTGCAGCTCTCGCAATTTATTAAATAAATCACGAACTTCGTATTGCTACTGATGAAGCTTTTAATGGGGAAGGTTTTATTATTTGAATAAGATGTAAATGTCGTTGATTTTTTGGCGTGTTTGCACATTTTACATATTTTATGGCCGCATCCGTGGAATGCTTTCAAATCTAACCATGTGCTTGACTTAGATTTATTGTTATTAAACATGCTAGGTGACACTCGTGATCCTATCGTGGGGGCTTTCCTAGATACAAATCGAATGTTATTGTACAGCATTTGTTTGATCGATTTATTTACATATAGAATTGGTAAATGTGTCTTAATAATGTTTACTATTTTATCAAATTGACAACTATAATTTAAACCTGTGAATTTAAAGATCGTTGGTATAATATTCTATCCAAGTGTTCTTTAGATCTGATGGGATTGATTAAAGAGTATGAACATAAGCAGTTGGAAGAACTCAAAGTGAAAATAGCAATTACCCAATATACAATTGAATACATCATATGAAGAGTTAAATTTGAAAATGGAACAAAACTTACGCAAATTAGAAGATAGTATTACAAAAATCAAACAAAATAAATATAAAAGAGACATACAGGACTATGCTAACAACTCGGTGTACACTTGGAGTAAATATACCCATTTTCCACGATCAATACTCAGAAAACGCATTCATCCAGGAGAAGAGTCAGCTTCTCAGATGTGTCTAGTACTGAACGTTCTTTGTCAGACACTTCAGGAGAACTTACACAAGGAACTCTCAGTGATGAACCTAACCCTTTAAATCCAGATTGGAGACCAAAAAGGAACGCAGCCAATGCTGAAGAACGGACTATCTCCTCCAATCCCGATCATGAATTACAGCATAGTCTGAACAGACCTCCAAAAAACGGCAGAGGAGGAGGGCGAGGCGTAAACACCGGGGGAAGAGGTTGGGGAGAGATTCGGAAAATAAGAAATTATTATCATCGATTGTGAATCTCTCCAGCCAAATAATGTCTGAGGAAGCACTTGCAGTATTGGATAAGGGTTTAGGGTTTTTCCCTACCACCAATTTTGACGTATATCAAATGTTATTGGATGTGAACCGGCTAGTAAGACAGATTACTGTCAAAAATCATTTTGCTAAATTCACACCCAATGAGGTTAAAAGTGACACATGTGTTGAGGTTGAAGGGAGGCCAGATAAAATTTTTGAGGATATCATTCCAGATTTTAAGGAATTGGTTAGCATCACTAATTTGAGACAGTTGGAGAGCGAGTCAATTTCCACATCAGAGAGGGAATCCTCGGAATCCTTTTCTGTACGTAATGTATATTTTTATCCGATGCATTCTAGATTGAGTACCATGGAAATTTTCCAAGATAGGATAGAGGAGGACTTATTAGATTTATACTATCAAATTAGTAGCAACCAACATTCAAAAGGGGAAAGGAATTTGACTACACAAGAGCAAAAAGCCCTCAAAGATCTACAGATGAATGAAAGATTGATAATAAAACAAGCAGATAAGGGGGGTAGCATTGTGCTCTTGGATAGAGATTTGTACCAACGAGAATTAAATCTTCTCTTGTCAGATACATCAAAATATAGACAAGTGCAGAATGACCCCACATTGACTAGAAGGCAACACCTGAGTTATGTGTTAGAACAGGGAGTCAAGATGGGAGTCCTCACAACACACTTAGCGGAAAAAATGAACATAATTAGCCCCATAATGCCTATCTTTCATGCACTACCTAAGGTGCACAAAGGGGTCTTCCCACCACCCTTCCAGCCCATCGTCTCAGGTATTGGTTCTTTAAATGAACACTTGGGATGATGGGTCGATGTGCAGCTGCAACCCCTGGTTATGGGCTTACCCGGCTTCCTCAGAGACACTAAACAGTTGCTGCATACTCTGGAGTCATGTACCTGGCCAACTGGGGGGTCCTGGTTGTCATGTGATGTGGTGGCATTATACCCCAGCATCCCACACGACCAGGCCCTCCCAGTTCTCCAGGATTTTCTATCTAGATACAGCAATTATACAAAAGAAAAACAAACGTTTATAATATTGGCAGTTGAATATTTACTAGCGAATAATTTTTTTATGTTTGACAAAAAATTTTACTACCAAATTTCAGGAGCATCCATGGGAGCTCGCTTCTCACTTCTAGCCAATATCTATATGTTTTCTTGGGAGGAGAAGTTTTTGTATAATCCAGAACAGCCATTTGTGAGTTGTATTAAATGGTACTCAAGATACGTAGACGATTTGATCTTCATATGGTTGGGGGATGAAAATAGAGTGAAGGATTTCATTACCTATATTAACGATAATCATATGGGTTTAAAATTGACATTTGAACATCAAAAAAAGGCCCTTAATTATCTGGATGTGACGTTAGTGGGTGGAGAAGATGGAAAAATTTGTGTCAAACCATATAGAAAGCCCCTGTACAGGAATACAATACTTAGAGCAAATTCTTGTCACTCTACACATGTAGTTAGAAACATACCAATAGGTGAGCTCATTAGAGCAAAAAGAAACAGCAGTTCAGAAGCGGAGTTTGTTATGCAACAAACAAATATTTGTGATAATCTCAGAGAAAGAGGGTTTCCACAATGGCTTTTGGATAAGGCGATTCTTAAAGTGAACAAAATAGAAAGGAGCCAACTTTTTGTCAAAAAGCATAAAAAAGATGACATTAAAAACCATTGCATAACATTCTCAACAAATTATAGTTGTCAATTTGATAAAATTGTAATCATTATTAAGACACATTGATAAAATAGTAAACATTATTAAGACACATTTACCAATTCTATATGTAAATAAATCGATCAAACAAATGCTGTACAACAACATTAGATTTGTATCTAGGAAAGCCCCCACGATAGGTTCACGAGTGGCACCTAGCATGTTTAATAACAATAAATCTAAGTCAAGCACATGGTTAGATTTGAAAGGATTCCACGGATGTGGCCATAAAATATGTAAAATGTGCAAACACGCCAAGAAATCAACGACATTTACATCTTATTCAAATAATAAAACCTTCCTCATTAAAAGCTTCATCAACTGCAATACTAAGTTCGTGATTTATTTAATAAATTGCGAAAGCTGTAAAGTGCAATATGTCGGATGCACGACGGGCCCTCTTAAGGTCTGCATCAGAAGACATATGTCTGATGCGGACAAACAAGAGCAATTTAAAACTTCGGCAGTTTCCAAACACTTCTCCGAAATGCATGAAGGAGACTTGAAAACACTCACTGTGATTGGTATCGAACAGGTACATCGACCAGTGCGAGGAGGCGATCTATACAGGAAACTCCTAGTGAGGGAGGCCTGGTGGATCTTCCACCTCGACACTAGGGTCCCAAGGGGATTAAACACACGTCAGGATATACAATACCATTATTGAGCTATTTATAGGTAACTTTAGCATATAGTAGTTCACACTGAGGAGTTAGATAAAAGTGTTTTAAAGAAATGTAATGTGTCATGTGACTTTTAATTAGTAGGTACCTACGTCATGTTTCAAAGGTCCTATATAATGGAGATGTGAACGTATGCAAAACAGCCATGAGTAAGGGTCACGTGACCCAAAACACGTCGGCAGTTTGTCGTCATTCAGTCTGAACTATTAGAGGTGAAGGGTCTCTCGTTTAGAGATTGATATTTGGATTTTAAGAAGATGCCAATAAATTTGTTTTGATTTTTAACTAAGCCCGGTCTGCACCTGCATATATTTTTTCCTCGATATATCCATCGCTAACTGCTGGAGCTGGTTCGTTTTCTTGCATGCTGTTTAGTTTCTTAGATGGGGTCATTGGGGTATCTAACATACAGGCCCCTCAAAGCCACATCAGAACTGGACTGGTCCCTAAAAAAAATCTAATTTGCAAATTTTCTTGAAAATGTGAAAAATTACTACTATATTTCTAAGCCCCTTAATGTGCTACAAAAAAAAAAACATTTAAAAAATGATGCCAACCTACAGTAGACATATGGTAGACGCTAGTTATAAACTATTTTTAGTGGAATAACTATCTGTCTTACAAGCAGAAATTTTTTAACTTTGAAAATTGCCAATTTTTGCTAATTTTCATGATATTTTTATATTTTTCATGAATATACAAGGACTTTTTGGCCCAAAATGTATTACTAACTTAAAGCACAATGTGTCACGAGAAAACAATCTTCGAATCACTTGGATAGGTAAAAGTGTCAAAAAGTTATTCTCACATAAAGTGACACATGTCAGATTTTAAAACCAGGGCTTTGTCAGGAAGGCCAAAACTGGCTCCGGCGGTAAGGGGTTAATAAAATTCTGAAAGGTTGCAAGGGTGTTACAAAGGTTGTATTACATAGCTAGTTATTCAAAATATTCATATCTATAATATCTCGTTCTAAAGGCAGTCTTCCACTTATCCCCTGGACAAGTGCGTATGATATTGTAGGCCACTCTTAAGTCTAGTGTAATAAAAATACTGGCAGAGTGGATTCTTTACAGCAAGTCATGAATTAATAGAGGAGGGTAACAATTTTTTATGCTAATTTTATTTAGTTCTCTGTAGTCAATACATGGTCTTAAGGTTGAGTCTTTATTGTCTACAATATTTTAAGTATTCTTTGAGTATTTAATTCTGGTTCAGAGAGATTGTAAGTTCACCCAAGAGGAATGGTAGCTCCAGGAATCAACTCAATGGAACAATGAGGAGGTAATTGATCAGCTTTTTTCTTGCTGCAGGTGTCACTGAACTGTTGACACTGAGGTGGAAAATTATTTCTAAAAATTTTTTTTGTTATGACTGTGCCTGTTAAGGCCACAATCCTCTGCCTGTAATCCTCTGCCGCCGTGACCTCCACTCTCTGTCATTGTGCCACTCTGTGGCCTACTCCTGTTTTTGCCACACTCAGAATGTCATTGTGCCACTCTCTGACCTCATGCTGCTGCCGCCATCACCTCCACTCTTTGTCATTGTGCAACTCTGTGGCCTACTCCAGTTTGTGCCACCTCCAGCATGTCATTGTGCCACTGCCTGACCTCATGCTGCTGGCACAGTCATCTCCACTCTCTGTCATTGTGCCACTCTGTGGCCTACTCCAGTTTTTGCCACCTCCAGAATGTCATTGTGCCACTGTCTGACCTCATGCTGCTGCCGCCATCACCTCCACTCTCTGTCTTTGTGCCACTCTGTTGCCTACTACTGTTTTGCCACCTTCAGAATGTCATTGTGCCACTGTCTGACCTCATGCTGCTGCTGTGGCTGCTGCCGTGACCTACACACTGTGTCATTGTCCCACTCTGTGGCCTACTCCTGTTTTTGCCTCCTCCAGAATGTCATTGTGCCACTGTCTGACCTCATGCTGCTGCTGTGGCTGCTGCCGTGACCTACACACTGTGTCATTGTGCCACTGTCTGACCTAATGCTGCTGCTGTGGCTGCTGCCGTGACCTACACACTGTGTCATTGTCCCACTCTGTGGCCTACTCCTGTTTTTGCCACCTCCAGAATGTCATTGTGCCACTGTCTGACCTCATGCTGCTTCTGTGCTGCTGCCGTGACCTACACACTGTGTCATTGTGCCACTGTCTGACCTCATGCTGCTGCTGTGCCTGCTGCCGTGACCTACACACTCTGTCATTGTGCCACTGTCTGACCTCATGCTGCTGCTGTGGCTGCTGCTGTGACTACAAACTGTGTCATTGTCCCACTCTGTGGCCCACTCCTGTTTTTGCCCACCTCCATAATGTCATTGTGCCACTGTCTGAACCTCATGCTGCTGCTGCCGCGACCTACACACAGTGTCATTGTGCCACTGTCTGACCTCATGCTGCTGCTGTGGCTGCTGATTTGGCTGCTGCCGTGACCTACACGCTGTGTCATTGTGCCACTGTCTGACCGCATGCTGTTGCTGTGGCTGCTGCCGTGACCTACACACTCTGTCATTGTGCCAATGTATGACCTAATTCTGCTGCTGGGGCTGCTGCTTTTACATACAAACTGTGTCATTGTCCCACTCTGTGGCCCACTCCTGTTTTTGCCACCTCCATAATGTCATTGTGCCACTGTCTGACCTCATGCTGCTGCTGCCGTGACCTATACACTGTGTCATTGTGCCACTGTCTGATCTCATGCTGCTGCTGTGGCTGCTGCCGTGAGCTACACACGCTGTCAGTGTGCCACTGTCTGACCTCATGCTGCTGCTGTGGCTGCTGCCATTACCTAAACACTGTGTCATTGTGCCACTCTGTGGCCTACTCCTTTTTTTGCCACCTCTAAAATGTCATTGTGCCACTGTCTGACCTCATGCTGCTGCTGCTGTTTATGCCGTCAAGTCCGCACTGTGTCATTGTGCCACTCTTTGGCCTACTCCTGTTTTTGCCACCTCCAGAATGTCATTGTGCCACTCTCTGACCTCATGCTGCTGTGGCTGCCGCCATCACCTCCACTCTCTGTCATTGTGCCACCTGAGCCCTCAGCTTGTTTTTTTCCAGCTGTAGTTGCCATGACTTTATCAGGCTACATTCCCGCTTCTTTTTTTTTGTCATTTTGGCCCTCTTAAGGCCCAAGGTATTTTTATAGTGAAGCGATTCTAAGAGCGGCGGCAGTCATGTGCTTGTAAAACTAAAACACAACATTGTATGAAGACCAAACCAAGCACCCTCTGCATATTTAAGCATGGCACAACGTTCTAAAGCACCCTGCAGGCTCAGGGCAGCCTGGAAATAGCTGTTTTTTAACGTGATTCGTCCCGAAGTAATTCGGAACGAAGTTATTTTTTGTCGGGAAATTCGGCGAAGTGAGGGAACCGAATTTCAAGAAATTCGCCCATCTCTACCTATAAGGCAAGAACCAATCTGCCATAAAGGAAGATTTAATTCCTGATCCCAAAGTTGCCATGAGACTGGATCCAGAAATGTTTAGATGGCTACATAGGTATTAATATTCTTTAGTAGCAAGTGGTTATCTAAGCATTTTTGGAAACTTTTCCTGCTGTGACCAGCTCATCAGGCGGTTATTCCACAAATTTACAGTTCTCATGGTAAATAAGGATTTTCTCTTCTGGAGATTGAATCTTTTTTTCTCCAGATGAAGGGAATACCCCTTTGTCTTCTGAGGGGGTTTTATGTGAAATAGCAAAATGAAAACAGCAATGTATTTGGTAATAGTCTCCATTTACCTTTCCCTACATGTTAAAGGCTAATCATTATGGTGAGAAAACTCATTTATACAAATTAATTTAAACATGGACTCACAGAAATGTCAAATCATGCAGTAGGTTAGGTTCAGAAGTGGGAGAGCACAAAGTATAAGTCCACAAAAATAAGTTTGCCAGCTTACCTGACAATATTGTATGTTTCACAGATTATGAGGTAAAACCAATACTAGATATATAATGAGATAAAGGACCAGCATCCCATAAAATTCAGGCTTTATTGTAAATAAGTAATACTTTATAGTAACATGAAGTCTAAGTGGAAAATGTATCATACAGTAGGGAAAAAAAGTATTTAGTCAGCCACCAATTGTGCAAGTTCTCCCACAGATGATAGAGGTCTGTAATTGACATCATAGGTAGACCTCAACAATGAGAGACAAAATGAGAAAACAAATTCCGAAAATCACATTGTCTGATTTGGAAAGAGTTTATTTGAAAATTATGGTGGAAAATAAGTGTTTGGTCAATAACAAAAGTTCATTTCAATACTTTGTTATATAGCCTTTGTTGGCAATGACAGAGGTCGAATGTTTTCTATAACTCTTCACACGGTTGGCACACACTGTTGCTGGTATGTTGGCCCATTCCCCCAAACACGAAGAGTTGTGTTTCTACTGTGAGCGTAATATCTATAGTTTTATACTGATAATGATTTGTATATACTCTTTGGTGTGCTTTCCATCAAAGTTTGAAGCACTCAGGTTTTGGGAATGTCAAATAGACATGCCCCCACCCCCTCCTCCAATGATTGGAAACACATGGCCTGGAGGTATGACATTTAAAGGAATAAAGTTTCTTTGTTTCAGTGAGTAAGGAGGTGGCCATATGGAAACTAAACTTTAAACCAGCGTATAAGAGGCTAGCTATGTTTTGAATTGATTGGCTAAATGTATTCTTGCGGGAGAAGGAGGTCTATAAAACCATGAATTGCAGTAGGAGGGGCAGACATTTCCTTTTTAAAGCATATGCAATGTAATATGCTGTGTGTGCCCTCCAATGCTTGCATTGAATAAATCCTGTTTTAATTTGAAAACCCGATCAACACCCTGAAAAGCTTTATTAAGCTACAACAAAATGGCGCTTCCAAGTGGGGCTCAGAAATTGATTTGGCATCCGGACTAATACGAGATGAACAATATTTGAAAAGCAGAATAAAAAGATGCGCATCAAATAAAAAAAAAAGGTAACAATATATTTTTTTATTTGCTTACTATATAAAATTCTGTCTCTTCAAGTATTGGCTTCTCTGCCGCTGTTTTTTCCCAGATCACTATAGACACTGACCTAAGATCCTTGATAAAAAAACAAATAAAATTGATGTGACGTGGTTAAAATACTATGTATAAATATGTGCTGTTTGGATAATGAACAGAGATGAATGTGATGGGATGTTTAACAATTGAATATAACATATAACAAATAGGAGGGTGTCTGAAAGGGAGTGTATGCATTGATTGATGACACGTATGAGGCTCTCTGCTTGATGAGGCACCCCAAGTGAAAGAAATATAACAAGTTTAAGTGAAATTGTATGATATAGAATTTGTGCTTTGTGTGAGCTTTACTTTTTTGTGAAAGGTCAAAAGGTCTCATGGCTGCAGTGTCCTTAGCTGGCTTTAGAACAAAGGAAATTCCTGAGGGAGGGGGAGTGAATCCCTCCATGAATGATTTCAGTGAGTGTCCTGCTCGTTATGATAGCAAATAGTGGTTATTGCAGAAAATAGTTAAATTTTAAGAAAAAATTATTTCAGTCCTTGGTTAGAGACGTGAATGAATGGTTTAGATTATTTTTAATCTAACCATCAAGGTACGAACTAACTATTTGTTTTAAATTGAGACGTGAATGAATGGTTTAGATTTTAAATCTAACCATCAGAGGTACGATACTAAAAAGTATTTTTTAATAAGTTGGAGACGCGAATGAGTGATTTGAATTTTTAATCTATTCATCTCAGAGGTACGATACTAACTAATTTGTGTATTTTTAGGAACTTGAATGATTGGTTTAGATTTTGAATCAAACCAAAAATCAGAGGTATTATGCTAACTAATTCAGCTGACGACGCTGTAAAATTTTGGAACGAGTAAATTTGGGAACCGTTGGGCAGTAAAAAAAATTTAATCTCTAAACTGCAATAAAAAATTGTAGAGACAAAAAGCAGGAAGTTGGGAAACAGTTGGAAAATTGTAATGGGGGAAAGTTGGACATTTGAAAGTAGAAAAATGAAGGAAAGGTCTCATATAATTTGAGTTTTTAGTTGTCACCTGAATATAATGGGTTTAATGAAGGTATGATGCCATGTGAGATGAAAAATGCAGTGAAAAAGGTTATTTCCCTCCATTTCTGTGACTTCTGGGATCTATAGTGCAGCAGCAGCAGCAGCTCTGATTTCAGAAGGGAGGGGGGAAGGGTCCAGCTCGAGATGCTGAGACTCCATTGTGTGTTTTTTTCATTGATTACTGCACTTATCTGTGTAGAACATTGATGAATTTTTAGTTTGTTTGTGTGTAATTGATATGCTTTGTCTTTACAGGAAAAGCTCTGCAGATGATGTTTGGTATAAACAAGATATATTCTATATTCATGTATGCTTTTGTTGTAAATATAGAATATAAGTTATATCTGGTGTATAAGTTGCAAAGGATTTTCCCTTTAAATTTGGTTGAAGTTGAAGTAAAAATAAGTCCACGTGGCAAATTAAAAGAGCTCATTTAATATAAGCAAATAAATTGGGGATTGTGCACAAAAGTTGTCAACATTTTGAAATATTTCTATGTTTTAACTACTTTTACATTACCAGGAATGTTACTTACTGTTTTTTTCCCAAATGTTTCTTTTAGGTGGAGAGGAGCAAAATTAAATATTAACCTTGTGTTCTCTTGTAGGAATGAAGAGATAAATTTTTACTAATTTTTATATTGATTTGAAGTAAAAGACTCTAAAGTCTAGGGATATTTTAATTTTGATCATTGCCATTGTTTTGCTTTTTGTGGCATTGATATTTTGTTTTTGTTTTATTTTTCTTTTCATTTTGTTTAGTCTGAAGTTTTTTGTGTTGTATGTGTGGAAATGTATGAAGGATCCTTTGTTTCTTTGTTTGTTTTATGTTAATTTGTGGTTACTTCTTTGTGTCTGGCTAACTCTTTGTTTGTCTGTCTTGTTATATGAAAAGCCATGTAGTCCTACATGATGTGTACAGCTGGTGAGCTTTTTACAACTGATGGTAAGATAGAGATGTACATGCTGCCAGACTCAGGGGGCGGGCCAGGGGAAGAGCCAATAGTTGTAGATCTTCCAGAAACAGGCTTCAGTTTGTGAGTGGTCAGCTTTTTGGGACTAGCAGGTTACTGTAATGAAAGGGTTCAGTTAGTCTTCTCTTCCTTAAGTATTTTTTGTTGTAAAATGTATTTCAGATACCTTAACATTTAACCTGAGATGTGCCAGTGACAGCGGAAAATATTTAGAGGCTGCACTATCTCTGTTTTGTTTTTGTTTCTTTTAGCTGATTGAGGGCCTGAGTCTCAATGGACAAGTTACAGTTTTTGCAGACAAGGTTACCTTCTAGGACACCGCTTGTCAGCTGGTGCCAGGCACCTGACCAGAGACCGAATACAGAACATACAGGACCTGACTTCTGGGAGTCAACTCAGGATATTCCTGGGTTTTATATAATATTGTAATATATTTTAAAATGATCAGCTTGTTTGCTTATACAGTTTCTGTATGAGTGTTTAGCTACACGGCCATTTAAGCTGATAGAGGAGGCACTTAACAAATTCCAAACTCTGAAGTTGTTAATTTCCTCTACACCTGCCCTGAGCACACCTGACTATGACAAGCTGTTCTCGCTGTACTGCGATGTCCTTACACAGCCCACATTGAAACACAGCAAGACCAGTAGCTATAACTCAGCTAGATTAAATCCAGTGGCGAGAGGAAAACCTTATGTGTACGAATAGCCACTGTAGTACAAGTACTTATACATAAAGTCTCAGAGGTTGTACTGGATTACCCCGTAACAATACATACCCTGTATGATTTTACATGAATATTCTCAATGCAACTATGATCAATCTCTAGGCCTCTTGCAAACGCCTGCAGTGTGTGTTACTGATGTCCCAAGTGTTTCATTGACTTAGTGTAGAACCTTGAACTCTACCACACTGTTACCCTAGAACTTAGAACCAAAGGGGGAAGAATTAGATGGTAAAGATGAGGAAGAATATGCTTGTATGGTCCTAAATTGGCAACAGAAACAATAGGATTTACCCATGTAAGCTTCCAATCACTAATTTTAAACCTTGAGTTACCAGGTACTGGGAATACACAGGTACACATTGATAAAAACGGTGGCACGCAAAAAAGGTAATAAAAGAACCACTTCCGCCTCATTTGCCAGGGGGGGAGCTGAGGGCACTATCAAGGCATGAACAGCGGCCGAGGGTAAGACACAGACATATACACAGACCCCATGTCATACATTTGGAATAGCCCATGATTATGGTCCTTATGGAGAACCTGGCAATTCTTAACATCAAATAGAAACCCATCAAGAAGCAGAAAGTGTCAGAGACCTAATGAAAGCCCTGGTTGTTGCCTACAGAGCTTGGAACAATTAAGGTCAGGACACATACAAAAAACTGACAGCCCCGAAGCAAAGGGGAAATAAGAACAAAAAAGGGGCAAAACTGGCTGCGACAAAGCCTAGGGGTTTAAAGGGCTGTGACTGTACAGGCTGTGTCCTCCATATACCCTGTTACCCCTGATGTCCTTAGGACCCTTCAATCCAAAGCTCAGAAGGTCGAAAAGGGGGAGTGGGATAAACAGGTATCTAAGTTAAACGAGGGTGGCCTGTGGAGTGTAGGCAATAAGCTTTGCCTCCCCTGAGTCCTTTTCCCAATGATGGCCTAAGAACCTATGGGCTGACCCACTATCCAAGACCGCTATGTTATAGGTTTGCTAGTAAACAAGTATTGGGTTGCTCTTGGCTTCAGTATGGCCGCAGGGCCAGATACTATCAAGTCTGTATGAAAATTGTGCAAAATGCAGAATAGGTAACATAGGAAAGGTTCCCCTAGAAACACATGCCTCGACCGCTGTGTCCATTCCAAGGAGTGCAAATTGTCCTTGTTGCCGTTGATCTCTTTTCCGGTTGGCCTGAAGCCTTCCCAATACAGAAAGCCGCAGAAAAGTGCCCAAAAAGTCGATAAGGTGTTTTAATTTGGGCTACCAGAACAATAAGAGTGATAGAGGAACACACTTCACAGGAGAAGTCATGAAAGAAGAGACGGTTGCCTTAGGTATAGAACAGGCCTTTCACCTTCTCTACCATCTTCAGAGGAAAGGAAAAATAGAACAAATTAAATGAAAGAAACAGCGAAGCCAGGTCAGAGGTTTGCCAATAAACTTTTTTTTCCAATTCTGTTGTAACCTTGAGGAAAATGAAACGGTCTCCCTATGAGATCTTTGGTTGGGAATCCCCCCAAGACAGGACCATATTTACCCACACTTTTACTCATACAGCATAACAGTATGACAGGATATGTACAGACCCGCAGAAACACCTTGAAGCAGTACATAAACAAGTTTTTGATTCTATTCCAGAAATGAGAAGTGACCTGAGTAGCCACTACCTTGAACTGAGTGATTGGGTGGTCCTTGAAAGACACATAAGAAGGAGCCTTGAGCCTATCATTTACGACGTCCCCTTTCAAGTTTCTGCTGAAAACTGAGACTTTGATGAAACTAGAGGGGAAAGAACAACTGGGCCACACCACCACTAATGAGAGAATCACTCCTTCCCGTGACCAGAAAGATGAAAGATGCTGAATAAGTTCCTGCAACGTCATAAACTATCATATGATTATTGTTGAATATGTGCACATCCCAGCAAGTGCTAAGACTATACCTTATCTAGTAATTCTGTCAACCTGGGAGGAATTGTTACTATGTCTTGCTACCCCCCTAGTAACACAGCTCCTAATTTTTAAATCTGGACTAATGAAGAACATCACGGAGTACTCTTAACCCATAACAAGATGGACACATTCCAATGTTTTTTTATGTTAACCTCAAAACACATAAGATGAGGTCAGAGAGTGAATGGTTAATACAGGAGGTTGGAAATATAAGAGTAACCCCGTAACCCTTAGTAAAGTCAGAAAAATGATGAGCTCCTAGTTGAAAGTGTCAATAGGAAAAGACCTCCATTTGTGATAATGTAGGGATTTATGTTGCTGTAGGAGCTACTTGTTTATTAATAAAATACTCAAAGATTAAAATGGGAAGAGAGAAAAAATTCCTTTTAAAGATTAAAAAGTGTTCTGCATTTGGAAATGGACTTTTTGTAATCAGGTCCCTCAAGAAAATGGTGATAAACTTCGAATGTAGGTTTTTGGGAAAACAGTTAGAGGAAACTGGGATAGTAAAAGGAGATGTGTGTGTATATTAGAATTGCTTCTTTGTATATGATAGTAATCTGTTACATAGGTTCACACATCTGAAAGATCTACCAGAAGACATGATATATGCTGCACATAAGTGGATTATTCTTGGTGTAGAAAGAACATGCATAATAGCTAGGCTGTCACCATTTACCTTCTTAGTCCCCCATAAGGATGTAGATATAAACAAGATTCCTAAGCATACACTGTATAAAAGGGCAGCAGATAGCAAGCCAAGGAAAACGGGGAAAATCTCATTTAGTTTTCATGGGTATAAGTTACTTGATTTTTATACTGATCCAGTAGGAAATTTGCAAATAAGGGCAAATTTAAAAATAGTGTTTTGAAAGACTGAGTGATGAATGGTTGAGAATGCAAAACCAAGTGAAGAATGACTCATGATGGGGTGATGTGTTGTCATTTTTAAATCTAGCAAATTGGTTTAGAGGCCTAAAATGGGTGTCTGATAGGGGTATTACAGATGGTTATACAAGGTAGACTGCTCATAATAATGTGTGTGTATTAAATGTTCAGTGCATGTTAGGAAACTAAAAGAAGAAGATAGTCATATCTTGTTATGACTTGTAAGAATATAATATCTTCTCTTCAGGGCATAAGCAGCCTCAATATGTTAGATTGAGCTTAATAGTGTAGGCGAAACTTTTTTCGAGGAATCCAGCATAATGTAGGTAGGGAAAAAAGAAGAATGTAACTAGGAGTCTGGGAATGCAGGTTAGCTGCATGAGAATGTACTCAGAAAAACCTAAAGACAGATCGATCACACATATCGCTCAAAGGGGGAGAATTGTGAGCGTAATATCTATAGTTTTTATACTGATAAAGATTTGTATATACTCTTTTGTGCTTTCCATCAAAGTTTTTAAGCACTCAGTCTGAATGTCAAATAGACCCTGCCCCCACCCCCCCCCTCCTCCAATGATTGGAAACACATGGCCTGGAGGTATGACATTTAAGGAATAAAGTTTCAGTGAGTAAGGAGGTGCCATATGGAAACTAAACTTTAAACCACGAATAAAGGCTACTATTTTTGAATTGAATGGCTAAATGTATTCTTGCAGGGAGAAGGAGGTCTATAAAAAACCCTGAATTGCAGTAGGAGGGGCAGACATTTTTCCTTTTTTGCATATGCAATGTAATATGCTGTTGTGTCTCCAATGCTTGCATTGAATAAATCCTGTTTTAATTTGAAAACCCGATCAACATCTGAAAAGCTTTATTAAGCTACAACACTACCAAACAGTTCTACTTTGGTTTCATCTGACCATACGACATTCTCCCAATACTCTTCTGGATCATCCAAATGCTCTCTAGTAAATGTCTGGCACTGCAGGATCCGAGTCCCTGGCGGCATAGGGGGTTACTGATGGTAGCCTCTGTTACAGTGGTCCAAGCTCTCTGCAGATCATTCACTAGGTCTCCCCCGTGTGGTTTGGGGATTTTTGCTCACCGTTCTTGTGATTATTTTGACCCCACGAGGTGAGATCTTGCGTGGAGCCGCAGATCGAGGGAGATTATCAGTGGTCTTGTATGTCTTCCATTTTCTAATTATTGCTCCCACGTTGATTATTCTCACACCAAGCTGCTTGCCTATTGCAGATTCAGTCTTCTCAACCTGTTGCAGAGTTTCAATTTTGTTTCTGGTGTCCTTCGACAGCTCTTTGGTCTTCACCGAGGTTGGAGTGTGACGTTTTTAGTTTGGGACAGGGGTCTTTTATGCTGATAACAAATTCAAACAAGTGCCATTACTGCAGGTAATGAGTGGACAACAGAGGAGCCTCTTATAGAAGAAGTTACAGGTCTGTGAGAGCCAGAAATGTTTCTTTTTTGTAGGTGACCAAATACTTATTTTCCACCATAATTTTCAAATAAATTCTTTCCAAATCAGACAATGTGATTTTATGTGATTGTTTATTTTCTCATTTTGTCTCTCATAGTTGAGGTCTACTTATGATGTCAATTACAGGCGCCTCTCATCTTTTTAAGTGGGATAACTTGCACAATTGGTGGTTGACTAAATACTTTTTTCCCCACTGTATACTGTGGAATTTGGTCTTCCAGCCCATCATCTGTGGACTTTCTTCTCAATGGCCAGACATCCACCCTAATCCTGAAGGAGCCCCCCAAAGGAATGTTGTAGAATTTGTCTGACAACAAAATTGAGTTTAAACTATAAATTCCCCACCCTTAGTGGCACCCTAGGTAATTGCCTATTCTATATGACCTTCCAATGTGGATATCTGCCAAAGGGTAGACAGAATAGAAACCAATGCTTTCAGAGAAATAAAGCAAAATAGACCTTTCCAAGAAGAAAAGCAATAGACATACAAGTCGTCCAGGTTCTAAATTGAGAGGTAGGTTTCTTCCTTTTGAAAAAAAAAAATTGGTGTTTCTAATCCAAAATGGAAATGGAGTCATTCCAGTATAACTTAAAAAAATGTAATAATTGCAATATCACATCTAATTTATTCTGTGTTAGGTTTATGTCACTTTAAATCATGAGAACTTTTCCTGTGATATAATTGTATGTTTCCTGTAGGAAATTGCATTGTTAGTCAAATAAAAAAGGCAATCTCCACCTTTATCTCCTTTTAATTCCTGCAAGTATTGACAAATGATGCAAATTATATTGCATAAATCTAATAAAATCAAGCTTCTGGAAAGAAATGGCAAAGGCTTTTTTTTTAAAGATCTAGCTAAACAAACAGCAAATTGTCTTTAAGCTTTCTATAAACCACTGGCTGACATTTAGCAAGACTTGATGTCTGTTCTCCAACAATTGTTGACCCCAATTATAGGTTACTGTGACATCATCTGTAAACTGGCTGCTTCTCTGGAAATCGCATAACTTAATTGTTTATTTAATAGACTATATTATTCTGAATTGCTCTATGGCAGATCATTGTGTTATGCACAGGAAATTCAAGTTAGTCTGAAATACATTTATTGATTACCCACATTACTTAAACATGCATGGCTAGCACACAAAACATAATTGTTATCAGTTAAGTCAATTAGATGTTGTATGTTTAATCACCAAGTCAATACCAGATGGTTTATTAATAGCAATTAAATAGGGATTGCTTTCCGATATAATACAAGGTTGTGGACTAGTAACTTCGGATTTAGGCAGCAGTGACTCCTTCTCTAAAAGCTGAAATGAATAATAACTCTAAGCAAATGTCATCCTTTCCAATCTCCATAAAAAATCATTTTACTATTAATACATTTTGTAAAATGTTATTGATCACTGTACAAAGTGTATTACTTTCAGGATATCTCATTAATAACTATAGTTGATATGGAGATGTCAGATGTTGTCTCAGGTCAATGGAAATGTCAATGGCAGACTGCGGTGTTGAAGGGATTTACCCATAGAATTACAATTATTTGTGACAGCAAAATCATCAGAGAATGATCACACTCATCAATATCATCAACATTATCATGTGGGAAAAAAATAACCCATTAGAAAAACATTAGCCATTTGTAAACAAAGCAATTGGTCAAATCTAACATGACTATTAATGGTGACTTGCCTTTAGCAACTGTTTTTTTTAGATGTGGCTAAGGACAGAAATCTCAAACCTGGCCAGTTAAATGGGCTGCATGTTAGAAAAAAATCTGAACTTGGCAGACCGCATCACTTTTAAATTCAGTGCAACAAAAAATTATTGTCCATGGCACTTTAAGCATTGGGAAAAGCATAATGGAAAAGGGGGTGTTTTTTAACTTTATTTTTTTAAATCATCCAAAAACAGGCCTGGACTGAACAGTCTCTAGATCTCTTTTATTGTACATTGCAGTATATTACTGTACAACAATGTATTATGTTAACTGCTATTTAGCCTTTCAAACCCTGCCTCCAGTAAGCCTACGTCAAAGACCGACCAGAGTCTAGCTGTCAGGGCAACCATCCGCACTCTGTGAATGCACCGTGGGGTGAGTTGCTATTGTCTGTAGCAACTGAGGAGTGAAAAAGGCCTCTTTGCCGTCAAGAAGATGTCTCGGGCGTTCCAGTGCACCTCTTGCTACAGATGGCATTCTCCAGGGCTACATGCCTGTGTTTGAGATCCCTGGTTTAGGGTATGTTCATACAATAGATCTTTTATGTGGATCCCACTGAAAATTGTATGTGAACATCATCGCAATGTTCTCAATGAAAATGCTGTGGATTGATTTCGGATTCCTTATCTGATAGTTAAAATGGAAATTGGGTTAATTTGCATGCAAGACAGAGGCTAAAACTGCTGCTACAACTCCCCATCTTGTTTTGTTTAATCCCCCGTATGAGCTGTGTGCTCTAGACTGTCCTACATAAGATGCCACATTTTGTAATACATATGCCTTTAATAGCCCGGGAGCCATATGTGGTTCTACTGAAAAGCAGCATCTACACATCACATACAGTATATTGGTGCCTGCTCACAGCATGACACATACAATTAAGTCCATATATATTTCGACACTGACAAAAATTTTGTTTTTTTTTACCTGTTTACTAAAACATATTCAAGTTACTGTAGTTATATAATGGACATAAAGTTCAGACTTCCAGCTTTCATTTGAGGGTATCCACATTAAAATTGGATGAAGGATTTAGAAGTTTCAGCTTCTTAACATGTGCCACCCTGTTTTTAAAGGGACCAAAGGCAATTGGACAAATTAAAAACTGTAAATAAAATCTTAATTCCTATTACTTGGTTGAAAACCCTTTGTTGGCAATGACTGCCTGAAGTCTTGAACTCCTGGACATCACCAGACACAGTGTTTCCTCCTTTTTTAATGCTCTGCCAGGCTTTTATTGTAGCGGTTTGTGGGCCTTTCTATCTGAAGTTTACACTTTAGCAAGTGAAATGCATGCTCAGTTGGGTTGAGATCAGGTAACTGACTTGGGCATTCAAGAATATTCCACTTCTTTGCTTTAATAAACTCCTGGGTTGTTTTGGCTTTATGTTTTTGGTCATTGTCCATCTGGATTATGAAACACTGTTTGGCTGCATTTGGCTGAATTTGAGCACACAGTATGTCTCTGAATACTCACCAGGATGTAGATGTATCAATATCCAAATCTACCATAAAGAGAAGACTGCATGAAAGTAAACACACTGCACGGTACAAGCCACCCATAAGCCTCAAGAATAAAAAGGCTAGATTGTACTTTACTATAAAACATCTAATAAAAAGCCTACACAGTCCTGGAAGAACATGCTTTGGACAGATGAAATCAAGATCAAACTTTACCAGAATGATGGAAAGATAAAAGTATAGCATAGATGTGGTACAGCTCATGATCCAAAACATACCACATCATCTGTAAAACTTGGCAGGAGCAGTGTGATTGCTTGGGCATGCATGGCTGCCAGTGGCACTGTGTCATTAGTGTTTATTGATGATGTGACATAGGACAGAGGCAGCCAGATGAATTCTGAGGTATTCAGAGAAATACTGTGTGCTCGAATCCAGCCAAATGCAGCCAAACTGATTGGTCGTCGTTTCATAATACAGAGGGACAATGACCCAAAACATAAAACCAAAGCAACCCAGGCATTTATTAAAGCAAAGAAGTGGAATATTCTTGAATGGCTAAGTCAGTCACCTGATCTCAACAAAATTGAGCATGCATTTTACTTGTTAAAGACTAATCTTTAGATAGAAAGGCCTTAAATAGTAACTGAAAACTGCTGCAGTAAAGACCTGGCAGTACATTAAACAGGAGGAAACACAGCGTCTGGTGATGTCCAGGAGTAGTGATGAGCGATTGTGTCAACTATCATTATCGGATCGATAGTCGATATCGGCAATTATCATGCCAATATCCGATATCCGATAATAGATAATCGCTGATGACCATTAGTACTACACAGCCCTGATCCCAGAGCATCTCCTGCGAGCATTGGGGAGCGGAGGAAACCTCCGCAACCCGCTGCTTTAACCCTTTGATTGCGGAGGTGCGTTACCGCATCGCAATCAAAGGGTTCCCCTGCTCTGTCGGGTGATAAGAACACCCGGTGACCCGACAGAGCTCGGAGAATGACTGCACAGTCAGCTCTGGGGACCTAGAACGGCCCCAGAGCTATCTGTGTATTAAACCAGTGACCAAGACACACTGTGTGGTGTAATGATCACTGCCTGTGTCAAAGTGACACAGATTAGAATGTATTATCATATATTAATATGCTAATACATTACTTAGTGTAAAAATAAAAAATAAAAAATGTAACACAGTTCTCCCTTCATGGGATTTTTTTTAAAAAAAAGTAAAAAATCATAAAAAGTGTAAAAGAAATGAATAAAAAATAAATAATAAAATAAAAATAAATATTTAATAAAAAATAATTGTGCATATATTACACACACAAAAAAATCCTACACCTATTAGATATCCACACGACCGTAATAATCTGTAGAATTAATCTAATAAGTGTGAATGGTGTAAAAAAAGGTAAAAAGAAGTAAAAAAAACCAAAAACTCTGCAATTATTTATAAGTGAACTTAAACTATTCCCCCATAAAGTACAACTTGTCCCACATAAAACGAGGCCTCATACAACTGCGTCATTGAAAAAATAAAAAAGTTACAACTAGTGTTGAACGATTATTATCGACAAAGTTGAAATTGGCACGGTTTTTATGTTGATCGGATTTTTTATATCACGCGATAATTTAGGTTAAAATCTGTGCATAATCTATTAATATTGCGCCATTTTCGGTGCTTCCTGTCATTTTGGCGGCCAGCAAATCAGCTTAGAGAATAGAGCAGGGTGAGCTGTGTGTGCGACGTCATGACTGGGATGTGTATGGTTGCGACTGGCTGGAAAATCACATGACCTCGTTTTACATAGAACAGCCCTTCCTGTTCATGATAAGTGTGTGTCAGTATCTCAAAGGAGTAGGACGTGTGCTCTGCCTCTGTGTAATCAGCTCAGTGAAATTATTCTATTTGTTCTCAGAGACAGCTATACTTTTAGCTGTGAAACTTAGAACTTAGGTAGATCAGAGATTTGCAGATTTTCGGTAGTTGGGCTGAGAGAGTTGTTGGAGCTTCTACCGCTGTAAAGTCACGGGGGGAGCGGGGGGGGGGGGGAGGGCGCGGGCGAACACAGACAAGCTCTTTAAAGGATACTGGATATTGTGCACCCAGACTTGGTGTAGACATTGCATTGCAATAGCTTTATTATTAACAGATTTCTGTTGAAATATTACTTGGATGTTGGGCAGCCTGAACTTATGTCAGGATACAGATCTTTTCTAGTAACTGCAGGTCTATTTTTTAGGTGCAAAAGTCCACTTTTATTATCAGTATACATTTCAGATAGGTGTTTTTTCACTTTTGGTCAGTCAAGCTTTGTTGATAGAGGTACCTTGCACTTAAATTTGAATCCAGCAATTTTGTAGTCACCACAGGTGTATTGATAGGTGCCAAAAATACCTTTTATTATCGTATACATTTCAGATAGGTGTTTTTTTCACTTTGGCGCAGGCCAGCTTTGTTCATAGAGGTATCTTTAGCAGTTTATTTATTGTGAATCCAGCAATTTTGTAGTCACCACAGGTGTATTGATAGGTGCCAAAAATACCATTTATTATCCGTATACATTTCAGATAGGTGTTTTTTTCACTTTTGGTCAGTCAAGCTTTGTTGATAGAGGTACCTTGCACTTAAATTTGAATCCAGCAATTTTGTAGTCACCACAGGTGTATTGATAGGTGCCAAAAATACCTTTTATTATCCGTATACATTTCAGATAGGTGTTTTTTTTCACTTTTGGTCAGTCAAGCTTTGTTAATAGAGGTACCTTGCAGTTAAATTTGAATCCAGCAATTTTGTAGTCACCACAGGTGTATTGATAGGTGCCAAAAATACCTTTTATTATCCGTATACATTTCAGATAGGTGTTTTTTTCACTTTTGGTCAGTCAAGCTTTGTTGATAGAGGTACCTTGCACTTAAATTTGAATCCAGCAATTTTGTAGTCACCACAGGTGTATTGATAGGTGCCAAAAATACATTTTATTATCCGTATACATTTCAGATACGTGTTTTTTTCACTTTGGCGCAGGCCAGCTTTGTTCATAGAGCCACCTTGCAGTTAAATTTGAATCCAGCAATTTGTAGTCACCACAGGTGTATTGATAGGTGCCAAAAATACCGTTTATTATCCGCTTGTATAACATTTACAGATAGGTGTTTTTTTTCACTTTTGCGCTCAGTCAAGCTTTGTTGATAGAGGTACCTTGCACTTAAATTTGAATCCAGCAATTTGTAGTCACCACAGGTGAATTGATAGGTGCCAAAAAATACCTTTTATTATCCGTATACATTTCAGATTTTTTGTTCAGATTTGGTCAGTCAAGCTTTGTTGATAGAGGTACCTTGCACTTAAATTTGAATCCAGCAATTTTGTAGTCACCACAGGTGTATTGATAGGTGCCAAAAATACCTTTTATTATCCGTATACATTTCAGATACATGTTTTTTTTCACTTTGGCGCAGGCCAGCTTTGTTCATAGAGCCACCTTGCAGTTAAATTTGAATCCAGCAATTTGTAGTCACCACAGGTGTATTGATAGGTGCCAAAAATACCGTTTATTATCCCGTATACATTTCAGATAGATGTGTTTTTCCCTTTTGGTCAGTCAAGCTTTGTTGATAGAGGTACCTTGCACTTAAATTTGAATCCAGCAATTTTGTAGTCACCACAGGTGTATTGATGGGTGCCAAAAATACCTTTTATTATCCATATACATTTCAGATACATGCTTTTTCACTTTTGGTCAGTCAAGCTTTGTTGATAGAGGTACCTTGCAGTTAAATTTGAATCCAGCAATTTTGTAGTCACCACAGGTGTATTGATAGGTGCCAAAAATACCTTTTATTATCCGTATACATTTCAGATACGTGTTTTTTTCACTTTGGCGCAGGCCAGCTTTGTTCATAGAGCCACCTTGCAGTTAAATTTGAATCCAGCAATTTTGTAGTCACCACAGGAGTATTGATAGGTGCCAAAAATACCTTTTATTATCCGTATACATTTCAGATAGGTGTTTTTTCACTTTTGGTCAGTCAAGCTTTGTTGATAGAGGTACCTTGCACTTAAATTTGAATCCAGCAATTTTGTTTTGATTTGAGGGATTTGAGAATAGCTGTGATTTGCCGTCTTTTAATAAGAGACTTTCAAAAACTCTTCCATAACTACTAAAATTTTTATCTTTCTGAACATGGAGCGAAATTCAGGTGGTAAGCGAGCAAAGATGGGGGTAGGACATGGAGGTAGAGGTACGAGAGAAGGTGCTCCTTCCAGTGCTGGCGACAAACACGCATGCCAGCGGATCGTCGGTTGCAGGACCGTCAGGCCTGTCATCGCTGGGTCAGGGCCCTGTGAATCTCAGTAACGAACAGCGTCGCCAATCTGTTCTTCAGTGGTTAATGCAACCTGCATCCAGCAGTCTTACCTCCTCGTCCTCCCAGTCACGGCCACAAATGTCATCATCAGCATCATCAGCATCTGTCCAACATGAAGCGAAGGCAGCCCAAATGTCAACTTGTGTACCCACCACTGTGGATAATCCATTTTCTGAAGAACTCTTTGATGACAAAATTAGGTTGGGGTCAGAAGGCATGTTAAAAGATCAAGAGGCCAAAGAAGATGATTTTGTCTGCTCTGACGCCCAGTTACTGATGCCATCAGAGGAGTAAAAGGAAGCCGGTCAATCGGCAAAAATCCCGGGCGGTCGGCAACACCTTGCAGTGCCCCTTATTGTAGCCCGCAGCTCCTGGATGCAGAATGTCAGGACGACGAAGTCACCTGTGTTGATGATGATGATGACGACATTGCGGATCCAACGTGGTCTTTTCAGCAGAATTTGCTTGCGAGCGCTTCATCACTGGACGAGGAGGAAGACGATGGGGTAGTGTCAATACGGGTCCCGCCTCAAAAAGGGAGAGGGTGGTTGCAGAAGTCCGCTGATATGATTCCGCCAGCCACGGTCAGCGGAAACCCCGCTCCTCGCTTATCGCTGTCAAAAAGGTCAAGGACCTCTCAAGCCTGGGCCTTCTTTGAGCAAGCCTCTGATTCACCCAGCGATGTCATATGCCGCCTTTGCCGTAAACGCATAAGTAGAGGCAAGAATCTTAGGTGTTTAACCACCACCAACATGTCTAGTCACATGCAGCGAATGCATGAGTTGAAATGGAGGCAACAATTGGCCAAAAAAGGCCAGACCGACGCCGGGCTTCCAACCATTGTCACACCCTCTGTCTCCGCCTCCTCCGCCACCACCAAGCGTTCCTCAGCTTCCCATGTCTCTCAGAGTCATGATCAGGGATAAGCCTCCGCATCAGCCTCCACCATCGCCCAAGTACCACCAGCACCACCAGAGACCCATCCTACCCTTTCTCCTCTCGCCAGTTTGATGACCTGCACGCCGTACAGCGGCCAGTCTAGCAGCCAGCCTTCTGTCTACTAGGTTTGGGAGCAGAAGAAACACTTTAACTCAAGCAATCCCAAAGCCAAAAGCCTGAATGTCGGCATTGCCAGGCTTTTGGCCTTGGAAATGTTGCCTTTCCGTCTGGTGGACACAGATGGGTTCCGCCACGTCATGGCCCTTGCCTGCCCCCAAGACCAGATGCCGAGCAGGCATTTCTTTGCCAGAAAAGCCGTCCCTGCCCTGGCCAGCCACGTGTCATCTAAAATTTCAAGCGAGTTGTCTGCATCTGTGTCCGGAAAAGTCCATCTGACCACCGACACATGGACTAGTAAGCACGGCCAAGGCCGCTATATCTCTGTGACAGCTCACTGGGTGAGCTGGGTGGATGTCTCTGGGGGTGACGGTGGCTCTCAGGCTCGGCGCACGCTCTTCAACACCACAGATATGGTGCAGGGCTCTTTCCCCCAAGGTCCTCTGGTGGCATCACGTGCCCAGAGAAACCAGGCCGTGTTGAAATTAATCTGTCTTGGAGACAGCTCAGGAGCTGTGGACGGCTCTCCGCAACGAGACCGAGCGCTGGCTGGGTGACAAGAACCTTGTGCCAGGCAAGGTGGTATGCGATAACAGGCGAAATCTGCTGGCCGCCCTTAAGATCGGTAGGCTGGAGCACATCCCTTGCCTGGCACATGTCATGAACCTTGTCGTCCAGAAATTTCTAAAGAGCTACCCAGGTCTGGACTGCCTGCTGAGGAAGGCTCGAGGTCTGAGTTCGCACTTCGGCTGTTCGCACCCTGCTTCGTCCGCTGGCTGCGTTGCAGTGTCAGCTCGGCCTCCCCGTCAACCGTCTCATTGTTGACGTGGCAACACGCTGGAATTCCACCCTCCACATGCTCCAGCGATTGTGGCAGCAGCGCAATGCCATTACGCAGTACGAAGTGACACATGGCCTGACAAGCAGCGGTGCGGACCTCGGGGTGTTGAGCCACCGAGAGTGGAGGCAGGGTGAAAGAGCCTGCACCATCCTTGCCAGTTTTGAAGAAGCCACCAAAATGGTCAGTGCGGACAATGCCCTTGTCAGCATGAGCATTGTGGTGATCTTAGTTCTGGAACGATCGTTGGACACTCTGAAACAACAGGTCCCGCCAGCAAGGGAGGAGGAGACGGACACAGATGCGGACACGGAGCCTTTCTCTCCGTCGAATCCACAAGGCCCGACAGTTTCACAATTTTATCGGTCTTCATTAGGCAGTGGTTCGGGGTCCAGGGCTAGTGCAAGGTGGCGCATCAGCTCTCAGGGTGCATCATCTGAGGCAAGTCAGGTCTGTGTTGAAGCTGTGCCGTAGGAAGTGGAGGAGGAGGAGGCGGAGGTATTTCTAGACACCGACGTTACCGACGTCCCTGCCTTGGAAAGAGGTTGGCGCGAATTTAAAGTGGAGGAGGAAGATGAGGAAGATCAGTTTGCTAGTGCCCCTCGACCCAGAGGCTTGGGAAATCAAGGCTCCATCTCTCACATGAGTGCTTGGATGCTCCATTTCCTCCAACATGATCCTCGCATTAAGGCCATCAAAATGAACAACAGTTACTGGGTGGCCACCCTCCTGGATCCCCGGTACAAAATAAAACTCAGCACTTTCCTTCCACCCACCCAAATAGAGAGTAAAATGCAGGAAATGGAGACCTTGCTGATTGATCAACTGGAGACATCTGTTGCGTCTGCTTCACGTTCCTCAAATGTCACGGTGGAACAACGTCAGCGACGTGACAGCAATAGAGTGCCAAGTAGCCATAGCGGCAGCAGCAGCCGCAGCAGGCAAGGTGGCAGAAGCCTAATGGGTGACCTCTGGCAATCTTTATTTACCACCTCACCAACGCATGCAATGCAGGGCACACATCCAACACACAGAGATCAGCTTAAGATCATGGTGCACGACTATCTGCGTCTCAACACCGATGTTTTTGTATGTGTTCCGGACCCAATAGACTTCTGGGTATCCAAAATGGACGAATGGCCCGAGCTCGCTCGCCACGCCATAGAGGTGTTGTCCTGCCCAGTAGCCAGCGTCATATCTGAGCGGACCTTCAGCACAGCTGGAGGAGTCATTACAGACAAACGCATCCGGCTTTCCACAGATAATGTGGATCGTTTGACTTTCATCAAGATGAATCAGGCATGGATCTCTGATGATGTTGTGGCCCCAATTGCCGAGGTCACCGATAAGTTGCCGGTCTACTTCACATTCCTTTTCAAACAGAAATGGTCCTCTTGAAAACTTTTTTTTAAAATGATCATTTCTTACTGCAATTTTTATTCTCAGTTCCCAACAGTTCATTTTGCTGGTTTTGCTGTGAGGAGACTGTAAAAGACAGCAAGGTTTCATGACAACACCATATTCAATTTACTCACTTTATCTTTAGAAGTTTTCGCATTGTCAATGGTTTTGAGGTACAGTGTTGTCATTGTGGGGAGATTACAGCTATAATATATGGTCCTTTGGAACAGAAATGTGGCTTCTAAGTGGCATTTCTCCATCACAATTTTTAATAGTGGCTGAGAAGTCATATTTATAATTGTTTGGGGTAATGTTGTTGTGAGATACAGCTATACTCATGGTCCTTTGGAACAGAAATGTGGCTTTTAAGTGGCATTTTTCCCTCACAATTTTTAACAGTGGCTGAGAAGTCATTTTTAATATTTTTTGGGGGTCATGTTCAGTGAGATACAGCAATAATCATGGTCCTTTTGAACAGAAATGTCGCTTTTGAGTGGCATTTCTCCCTCACAACTTTTAACAGGGGCTGAGAAGTCATTTTTATAATTTTTTGGGTCATGCTGCTTTGAAATGCAGCAATATTACAGGTCCTATTATAAAAAAATTTGTTTCTAACAGACATTTGTTCTTCACAATTGTCAAAAATGGCTCAAGGGTCATGTTTTGAATTTTCAGGGGCATTTTGCTGTGACATGCAGCTATACTACAGGTCCTATTGTAAAAAATGTGGTTTCTAACAGACATTTGTTCTTCACAATTGTCAAGAGTGGCTCAAGGGTGATGGTGCTGTCAGAAACAGGAATAGGTAGGACACTGTTAATGGACAAATATTGCAAAATGACTTGTTTTTGCAAGATCTTTAACATAGCTAGCAATCCCTGTATTGAGACAACCCATTTAATACAATTAAAAAAGAGAAACAAAGACATGGTGGGATTCCATCCTATTTTAAAAATGTGTTTTCTAGAATTAAACTACTAAAAAACTTGCATGTACAAAAAGCTGGTAAAAAAATTCCTCTGAATTGTACAAGGGAGGTACAGGAAGACTTGACCAGATGTAGGTTATTCAGAGGAATGGAGTATGGAGCAGACAGAGAACAGAGACAATTTCCTCCACACGTTGAGTAAAATGAGAAAAGAATGCCAAGAAAAAGGGCACCTGGTGGAACAGGAGCGTTAACCACCAAATTTCCAAGGAGCTCATTGGTCCGCACTCATACGGAGGGGCAAGTGCTACCCAGGTCTTGACTGTGTACTGAGAAAGGCTGGGGGTCTTACCTCACACTTCCGCTTCCTCACTCTGCTTCAGCACGACTGTTTTCGTTGCTGCGTCATAAGGGCATTTTTACCGTGTAATAGATGACGGACGCCAGCCTGGCTCTCACCGCACCCACTTTAAACTCCGGCCCTGACAGCTGAACCTGCCTTTAAATAGATGACAGACGCTAGCCTGGACTCTCACCGCACCCACTGTAATTCTGGCGCTGGCAGCTGGACCTCCGTGTTAACAGATGGCTGACGGAAGCACTGCTCTCACCGTTAGGGGCAATCAGGAGAGCTTCAAAGTCTCTAAACAACACAGATTTTAAAAAAGGTGATTTCTGTGAGGTTAAGTAGTTTCAAAAAGGGCTCCAGGGCTGGACACAAATTGCACAATTTGAGGCTTAAAATTTTCTGGGGATGGAGTCACTATGGGGTCGCATCATTTAATCACTGAAGAAGGATTTGGACGAAAAATGAAACCATTGAATTGATTGGCTGAATCACTCTCAGAAGCCAGGAGGGCAATGTCTTCTCAACTAAGAAGTGTTTTGGGGATGATTAGGACATTTTTATTACTTATGGGGTGTGTGGATGAATTAACACATCTACACGTGTAAAAAATACCTTTAAAAACTGCAGGGAGTATGTTATCACACTTGAAAAAAAGCAAAATGATATTAATGTAAAACTATAAATAAAACTTCAATAAATAAATTATGTAAACAAATGTCAGTTACCAGAAATTAATATACTAAAAATGACAGGTCACTACTTTACAAAAATAGCATAGTGCCACTTTGTGATCTTGTGGGATCAAAAAACAGGTTTAGGGGTCATTCTGCGGTACAGGACAAGATTTTAGATTAATCTGTCCAGTTGAAACTATAATGGGATGGTTTCAAAGACTCCTTTTTCTCAGACACTTTTTAATCTGTGGGTCATTCAGATTTGGGGCTCATGCTGTGGCCCAGGACAGGTATAGTCAATGTCCAGTGAAACTAAAATGGTGGTTCAAAGACTCCTTTTCCCAGCACTTTTTAATCTGTGGGATACTTGCTACATCTTAGGCAAGACAATTAGGCAACAAGAGTCACAGACTATTCACTATCCCTGTCCTGTACCACAGCACGAACCTTAAACCTGCATGACCCACAAATTAAAAAGTTCCGGAAGAAAGTAGTCTTTGAACCACCATCTTAGTTGAACTGGACATTGACTATGGTCCTCGTCCTGGACTTGCAGCATACCCTTGATCATGACATGACCCACAGATTAAAAAAGTTGCAGAAAAAAGGAGTCTTTGAACCACAATTTTAGTTGAACTGGACATTGAGTATGCCTGTCCTGGACTGTAGCATGACCCTTAAATCTACACGACCCACAGATTAAAAAGTGACAGAAAAAAGAGTCTTTGAACCACCGTTTTATTTGAACAGGACATTGACTATGCTTGTCCTGGACCGCAGCATGACCCTAAAACCCGCATGACCCACAGATTAAAAATTGATGAAAGAAAGTAGTCTTTGAACCACCATTTTAGTTGAACTGGACATTGACTATCAAACTTGAATGACCCACAGATAAAAAAGTGCCGGAAGAAAGTAGTCTTTGAGCCAGCATTTTAGTTGAACTGGACATTGACTATGCCTGTCCTGGACCACAGCATGACCCTAAAACCTGCATGACCCCCAGATTAAAAAGTGCTGGGAAAAGGAGTCTTTGAACCACCATTTTAGTTGAACTGGACATTGACTATTCCTGTCTTGGACCGAAGTATGACCCTGAAACCTGTCTGACCCACAGATTAAAAAGTGCTGGAAAAAGGAGTCTTTGAACCACCATTTTAGTTGAACTGGACATTGACTATGCCTGTCCTGGACCGCAGAATGACCCTTAAATCTACATGGCCCACAGATTAAAAAGTGTCGGAAGAAGGAATCTTTCAACCACCATTTTAGTTGAACTGGACATTGACTATGCCTGTACTGGACTGCAGCATGACCCCAAAACCCGCATGACCCACAGATTAAAATGTGCCGCAAGAAATTAGTCTTTGAACAACCATTTTAGTTGAACTGGACATTGACTATACCTGTCCTGTACCACAGCATGACCTTCAAACCTAGATGACCCACAGATTAAAAAGTGCCTGAATAAAGTAGTGTTTGAACCACCATTTTAGTTGAACTGGACATTGACTATGCCTGTCCAGGACTGCAGCACTAACCCTCAAATCTACATGATCCACAGATTGAAAAGTGTCGGAAAAAGGAGTCTTTCAACCACCATTTTAGTTGAACAGGACATTGACTATGCCTGTCCTGGACTGCAGCTGATCCAAAACCCGCATGACCCAGATATTAAAAAGTGCCGGAAGAAAGTAGTCTTTGAACCACCATCTTTGTCGAACTGAACATTGACTATACCTGTCCTGTACCACAGCATGACCCTCAAACCTGCATGCCCACAGATTAAAAAGTGCCTGAAAAAGGAGTCTTTGAACCAGCATTTTAGTTTAACTGGACATTAACTATGCCTGTCCTGGACCGCAGCATGACTCTCAAACCTGCATGACACACAGATTAAAAAGTGCCGGAAAAAGGAGTCTTTGAACCACCATTTTAGTTGAAATGGACATTGACTATGCCTGTCCTGTACCGCAGCATGACCCCAAAACCTGTCTGACCCACAGATTAAAAAGTGCCGGAAGAAAGTAGTTTTTGAAGCAGTATTTTAGTGAAATGGACATTGACTATCCATATCCTGTAATGCAGCACGACCCAAAAACCCGCACAGGTGCCCTTATGGACCATCACAGAAAATTTCGCAATGAGAAATAAACTATATTAAAAACAACTCGTTTTCCAATACTGCTGATGCTAGAGGTACTTGCCATTCTACTGGTGACATTGTTCCACCGTGACATTAGAATGTGAAGCAACGAAAAAAGATGTCCGCAGTAGGTCAACGAGGCCTGTCTGAAAATCCTGCATTCTACTGTCAAGTGGGTTGAAGGAAATAACTGATCAAGGCAGGTGAGGCTGTTTACGTGGATCACGCAGGTTCAGCTAGCAGGGCCGGAGTTACAGTGGGTGCGGTGAGAGCCAGGGCTGGTGTTCATCATCTATAAAAACGCAGGTTCAGCTAGCAGGGCCAGAGTTACAGTGGGTGCGGTGAGAGCCAGGGCTGGTGTTCGTCATCTATTAACACGAAGGTTCAGCTAGCAGGACCGGAGTTACAGAGGGTGCGGTGAGAGCCAGGGTTGGCGTTCGTCATCTATTAACACGGCAAAAATGCCCTTATGACGCAGCAACAAAAACAGTCGTGCTGCAGCAGAGTGCGGAAGTGGAAGTGTGAGCTAAGACCTTTGACCCTTTGGCCACTGTTGACAATTGTGAAGAACAAATGTCTGTGAGAAACCACATTTTTTATAATAGGACCTGTAGTATAGCTGTATTTCACAGCACCATGCCCCCAAAAATTCAAAACATGACTCTTTGGCCACTGTGGACAATTGTGAAGAACAAAGTTTGTTAGAAACCACATTTATTAAAATAGGACCTGTAGTATAGCTGTATTTCACAGCAGCATGACCCAAAAAATTATAAAAATGACTTCTTAGCCACTGTTAAAAATTGTTAGAAGCCACATTTCTGTTCCAAAGGACCTTGGATTATAGCTGTATCTCACAGCACCATGACCCCAAATCCATTGACAGTGCGAAACATTTTAATGAAGAAGTCAGTAAATGGAATATGTTTTTTTCATGAAACTGTGTACAATTGGTGTCTTTTACAGTCTCCTCACCGCAAAACCAGCAAAATTACCTTTTGGGAACTGAGAATAAAAATTGTAGTAAGAAATGATCATTTTAAAAAAAAAATTCAAGAGGACCATTTCTGTTTGAAGAGGAATGTGAAGTAGACCGGCAACTAATTGGTGACCTTGACAACTGGGGCCACAACATCATCAGAGATCCATGCCAGATTCATCTTAATAAAGTCAAACGATCCACATATCTGTGGAAAGCCGGATGCATTTGTCTGTAATGACTCCTCCAGCTGTGCTGAATGTCCGCTCAGATCTTACGCTGGCTGCTGGGCAGGACAACACTTCTATGGCGTGGCGAGCGAGCTCGGGCCATTCATCCATTTGGATAACCCAGAAGTCGATTGGGTCCGAAACAATCAAAAACATCAGTGTTGAGACGCAGATAGTCGTGCACCATGATCTTAAGACGGTCTTTGTGTGTTGTATGTGTGCCCTGCATTACATGTGTTGGTGAGGTGGTAAATAAGGATTGCCAGAGGTCACCCATTAGCCTTCTGCCACAATGCCTGCTGCTGCGGCTACTTGGCACTCTACTGCTTTCACATTGCTAACGTTGTTCCACAGAACGTGAAGGAGACGCAACAGATGTCTCCAGTTGATCAATCAGCAAGGTCTCCAATTCCTGCATTTTACTCTCTCTTTGGGTGGGTGGAAGTAAAGTGCTGAGTTTCGCTTTGTAATGGGGATCGAGGAGGGTGGCCACCCAGTAACTGTTATTCAGTTTGATGGCCTTAATACGAGGATCATGTTGGAGGAAATGGAGCATCCAAACACTCATGTGAGAGATGGAGCCTTGATTTCCAAAGCCTCTGGGTCAAGGGGCACAAGCAAACTGATCTTCCTCATCTTCCTCCTCCGCCTCAAATCCGTGCCAACCTCTTTCCAAGGCAGGAACATCGGTAACGTTGGTGTCCAGGAATACCTCATACTCCTCTGCTTTTTCCGCCTCAGCTTCAATACAGCCCTGACTTGCCTCAGATGCTGTACCCTGAGAGCGGAGGCGCTGCCTTGCACTAGCCCTGGACCCCGAACCACTGCCTAATGAAGACCAATAAAGTTGTGAAACTGTCGAGCCTTCTGGATTCGAGAAGAGAGAGAAAGGTTCTGTGTCCGCATCTGTGTCCGTCTCCTCCTCCGTCGCTGGTGGGGCCTGCTGTTTCAGAGTGTCCAACGATCGTTCCAGAACTAAGTTCACCACAATGCTCATGCTGACAAGGGCATTGTCCGCATTGACCATTTTGGTGGCTTCTTCAAAACTGGCAAGGAGGGTGCAGAGCTCTTTCACCTGCCTCCATTCTCGGTGGCTCAATACCCCAAGGTCCGCACCGCTGCTTGTCAGGCCATGTGTCACTTCATACTGCGTAATGGCATTGCGCTGCTGCCACAATCGCTGGAGCATGTGGAGGGTGCAACGGTGCGAACGGTGGAAGTGTGAGTTCAGACCTCGAGCCTTCCTCAGCAGGCAGTCCAGACCCGGGTAGCACTTTAGAAATTTCTGGACGACAAGGTTCATTACGTGTGCCAGGCAAGGGATGTGCTCCAGCCTACCGTTCTTAAGGGCGGCCAGGATATTTTGACCGTTATCGCACACCACCTTGCCTGGCACAAGGTTTTTGTCACCCAGCCAGCGCTCGGTCTCGTTGCGAAGAGCTGTCCACAGCTCCTGATCTGTGTGTTGAAAGTTTCCAAGACAGATTAATTTCAACACGGCCTGGTTACTCTGGGCACGTGATGCCACCAGAGGGCCTTGGGGGAAAGAACCTTGCACCATACCTGCGGTTTTGAAGAGCGTGCACTGAGCCTGAGAGCCACCGTCACCACCAGAGACATCCACCCAGCTCACCCAGTGAGCTGTCACAGAGATAAAGCGGCCTTGGCCATGCTTACTAGTCTATGTAACCGTGAACAGATGGACTTTGCCGGACACAGATGCAGACAATGCGCTTGAAGTTTTAGATGACACGTGGCTGGCCAGGGCAGGGACGGCTTTTCGGGAAAAGAAATGTCTGCTCGGCATCTGGTATTAAGGGCAGGCAAGGGCCATGACATAGCGGAACCCATGTGTGCCCACCAGGCGGAAAGGCAACATTTCCAAGGCCAAAAGCCTGGCAATGCCGACATTCAGGCTTTTGGCTTTGGGATGGTTTTCTTCTGCTCCCACACCCCGTAGACAAATGGCTGGCTGCTAGACTGGCCTCTGTACGGCGTGCAGGTCAAACTGGTAGAAGGAGAAGGGGTAGGCTGTGTCTCTGGTGGTGCTGGTGGTACTCAGACAATGGTGGAGGCTGAAGCAGAGGCTGATCCTTGCTCATGATGCTGAGAGACATGGGCAGCTGAGGAACGCTTGGTCGTAGCGGAGGAAGCAGAGACAGAGGGTGTGACAGTGATTGGAAGCCCGGGATCGGTGTGGCCTTTTTTTGCCAAGTGTTCCCTCCATTTCAACTCATGCATTCGCTGCATGTGACTAGACATGTTGGTGGTGGTTAAACACCTAAGATTCTTCCCCTACTGATGTGTTTACGGCAAAGGCGGCATAATGACATCACTGGGTGAATCAGAGGCTTGCTCGAAAAAGGCCCAGGCTTGAGAGGTCCTGGACCTTTTCGACGGTGATAAGCGAGGAGCGGTGTTTCCACTGATCATGGATGGCGGACTAATCTCAGCGGACTTGTGCGACCGCCTTTTTGAGGCGGGACCCGTACTGACACTACCCCATCGTCTTCCTCCTCATCCAGTGATGAAGCGCTCGCAAGCAAATTCTGCTGATAAGACCACGTTGGATCCGCAATGTTATCATCATCATCATCAACACAGGTGACTTCCTCGTCCTGACATTCTGCATCCTGGAGCTGCGGGCCACAAGCAGCAGGCACTGCAAGGTGTTGCCGACCGCCCGGGATTTTTGCCGATTGACCGGCTTCCTTCTCCTCCTCTGATGACATCAGCGATTGGGCGTCAGAGCAGACAAAATCATCTTCTCTGGCCTCTTGATCTTTTGAAATGCCATCTGATCCCAACCACATTTTGTCATCAAAGAGGTCGACAGAAAATGGATTATCCACAGTGGTGGGTACACAAGTTGATATTTGGGCTGCCTTTGCTTCATGTTGGATGGATGCTGACGATGATGATGACGACATTTGTGGCCGTGACTGGGAGGACGAGGAGGTAAGACTGCTGGATGCAGGTTGCATTAACCAGTGAAGAACAGATTGGCGACGCTGTTCGTTACTGAGATTCACAGGGCACCGACCCAGTGATCACAGGCCTGACGGTCCTGCAACTGACGATCCGCTGGCTTGCGTGTTGTTGCTAGCACTGGAAGGAGCACCTTCTCTCGTACCTCTACCTCCATGTCCTACACCCCTCTTTGCTCGCTTACCACCTGCATTTCGCTCCATCTTCAGGAAGATAAAAATGTAAAAAGGTATGGAAGAGTTTTTGACAGTCTGTTATTGAAAGACAGCATATCACAGCTATTCCTAAATCCCTCTAATTTCCAAAAACCAACTAGGATTAGAAACAGAATCGTTTCTATCAAATATCTGTGAAATGCGGTCTGGTGAAAGACCTGTAACACCAAATCCAAAACAAGACCTTCATCAGATGTGTCGCTTTCTCTTATGTTGTACAAGGTAAAAAGACGCTAATGTTTTCCTGAAGTAAAGGTTACTGGCCGTAGCACAAGGTTGCACGGCGCTCTTCATCATAAGCAACCTTGTGCTACGGCCAATAACCTTTACTTCAGGAAAACATTAGCGTCTTTTTACCTTGTACAACATAAGAGAAAGCGACACATCTGATGAAGGTCTTGTTTTGGACCGAAAACGTTTATGTGATGTGAATTTGAATGGTCGCTTATGTAAAATTATTACAAATTTTGGAAATAAAAGCAATAATTTTACGGGATTATGTGGGTATATACGTATTTGCTAGGTTATAATTATAATTTTTTCTATTGAATATCTGTGAAATGGGGTCTTATGGAAGAACCATGACAGCAAGACAGAACATCAAAAGTGTTCTTAAATGCCTATACTTTGCAAATGACAAATAGAAGTAGAAATATAATTTTTTCTTGGAATATCTGTGAAATGGTGTCTTATGGAAGAATCGGGACAGCAAGACAGCACATCAAAAGTGTTCTTAAATGCCTATACTTTGCAAATGACAAATAGAAGTATAAATAGAATTTTTTCTATGGAATATTTGTTAAATGGGGTCTTACCCTGACAGCAACACTGCAAAAGAGAACTTTTGTGGAATCCCCAAAATTTGCTGCTAGCAAATACTATTACAAATAGATTTCTTTCTATCGAATATCTGTGAAAGGTGTCTTTTGGAAGAACACTGGCTGCAACGGTGTGACACAGAAGTCTTCTTGAATCCTAAAAGTTTACTGCTACCAAATAGTATTACAAATAGATTTATTTCTATGGAATATCTGTTGACACTGTCTTATGGAAGAACCCTGGCAGCAACACTGCAACACTTGTATTTCTTTCTATGGAAGATTTGCTGATGGTGTCTTCTGCAGTAGCTGGACCCCCAAAACAGGAGAAACAAAGTTTTTGGTACTCTGAATAAAATGGGAAAAATGCAGCCAGCTATACAAAACTATACATTATAAAAAAAGCTACACAAAACTCGCTAACTCCCTAAGTATTAATGTGTATAATTCTCTAAGCTAGCTGTCCCCACCACTGACTAATCTAACTAGCTGCTTTTCCTGTGTAAAATCACTAGAAAATTGTGTTTATGCCTGCTGTTAAACAAGCACACAGAGACAGCAGTGTGTTCAGTATAGAGAGTAAGGACAAAATGGCGTTCAAAAGGAAATACAGTAACCTACACATAAGACGGTCTTGTGATTTTAGCAGCCAATGAGATCCCAACATCCTCAGTGGTGATGTCTTTGATTCCCCTCTGTGCTCTGCACTGATTGGCTGGCCACCTAAACTGAAGGAACTAGCTGAAAGTGAAAGTAAAAATGGTGCCAAACGTACGTCTTGAACCCGAATTTTACCGAGCTTGCGGAAAAAAAAACTCAGTTCGGCTCGGTCTCGGAAAATACGTAAACTTCATCTCAAACTAACCTTTATCCGAATGGTTCGCTCAACACTACTTACAATATTTGGTACAGAAACATTTGTTTATAGATCAGACATTTTCTGTAGTTCTTGACAAAGTTTGCACACACTGCAGCAGGGATTTTGGCCTACTCCTCCATACAGATCTTCTCCAGATCTTTCAGGCTTCAGGACTGTTGTTGGGCTACATTGAGTTTCAGCTTCCTCCAAAGATTTTCGATTAGGTTCAGGTCTGGAGACTGGCTAGGCCACGCCAGGACCTAGAAATGCATGTAAAATGAATGGGTGCTTACAACCAAGTATTTAGAACACTTCTTTCTAAATATCTTGTTTTTGGTCATTTAAATCCCCTCTAAATCTTGGTTTTGGTTGTTTGCAAATAAAAACCATGGCTGGTTTTATATGAAGTGTCACTAAGTAAATAAAGATGCTATGTTTGACCTCTTGGAATTCACCAATACAGTTCATACAAAAGTAGTCATTATTTTTTGTTTTAAGTAATTGAAAGCATATTACAAAATGTTGAAATTATCTAGGCTTAGCAAAATTTTTGCACCACACATTTGCCTTTTAATGTCTTTCCTCGAACTACTACGTCTAAAGAAGCTATTTGGCTGTGTGTCATTATGCCTTTTATTCCTTTAAAATACCCATTAACTTCTGTGCCACTAACAATGTGCCCTTGACATTCATAAGGCAATAGTTCTGCTCTAGTTCTACATGTCCATACTAACTGTGTAGTTTAATTCTACTTACTTAGTAATTTCCTGACATTTTTTTTTATTTAAGTGCTCTTCTTGGCCCTATCTATTGCATATCTTGAATGTTTTAAATATATATTTCCAACACATGCATATATCTCTGAGAGCCAATTTTCTTGAATGGACTCTAAAGACACAATTAAATTATAATTAGGTCAAGAAATTGATTATCCGTGACTGACTTTCAACCTTTCTTTGAAATTACAAGCCATTGGAACTGTAATTTCACATGTATTGAATCAAATTTTCTCTTGTGATTTGAAAGCAATAGTAACTTTTTATCCGCTTTGCTACTGACTACCTGCAAAGATTAAGGAGAATTATAAAGCAGGACTGAAACAAGTTGATTGCAAATGACAAATTTAATTATGGGTGGTTGTTATGATAGCTCCTGGGCTTTTCTGTTATGCTTCTTTTCTTAAGTTAAAAAGAGCTTGCAAAGAGCATGCACATTCTAGACATCTGAAACTCTGTGTGTCCGATAATCAACATTCTAGACATTCGTTGTATCAATACTTCCCAAAAATATTAATATTTGTGTTTTAAATTTTATTTTTATTTAATTGTGCACTGATTACCGTATATACTCGAGTATAAGCCGAGTTATTCAGCACAAAAAATGTGCTGAAAACCCCCCCCTCGGCTTATACTCGAGTCACTGTCGGCGCTCGGGCACTGCGATGGCCCGTGCGCCGACAGGGATGCTTCAGTTATATGAGGCTCCTCAGGGAGCCGCATAGAACTGAACGCCGAGTACCGCCGACAGTGTCCGGGCACTGCGATGGCCCGTGCACTGTCGGCTATCTCTTCACTTGTATGCGACTCCTCCGGAGCGCATACAAGTGAACAGATACCACTGCGGAGCAGAAAGCGAGCGCTCCGTGCCCCGTAGTGGACTCTGGGCGGCCGCAGACTCACAGCTGTCCGGAGTTTCCGGCACAGGCAGCGTGTGTCATCACACTGCGTGCGCGGCCTGATGACATCACCCGCCTGTGCCGAGAAGATGGAGGACAGTGCGCGGGAGGCCGGACAGCGAGAAGGCGGAGCGGCGAGGGAGACGGAGCAGCAGGGAGTCAGGTAAGTGGTTTTTTTTGTTTTAAAACGCTGCCTATGCCTGCCTATACCCTGCCTATACCTGCCTAGAGCCTGCCTAGGGGGGCCTATACCTGGCTATAACCACCTATACATGCCTATAACCTACCTAGGGGGACTATACCTGCCTATAACCTACCTAGGGGACTATACCTGCCTATAACCTACCTAGGGGGACCTATACCTGCCTAGGGGGACTATACCTGCCTATAACGACTTATACCTGCCTATAACCTTCCTAGGGGGACATATACCTGCCTATAACCTGCCTAGGGGGACTATACCTGCCTATAACGACCTATACCTGCCTATACACTGCCTAGGGGGACCTATACCTGCCTATAACTTGCCTAGTTGGACCTATACCTGCCTATAACTTGCCTATGGGGGCAATTACCTGCCTATAGCCTGCCTATGGGGAGATATAGCTTCCTATAGCTGCCTATAACAACCTATACCTGCCAATAACCTGCCTATGGGGGACATTAAACTGCCTATACCAGCCTACATCTGCCTATGGGGGACATTAAACTGCCTATACCTGCCTATAACCTGCCTATGGGGGACATTAAACTGCCTATGTAATTTTATTGGTATCTATTTTTATTTTTAAAATTCACCAGTAGCCGCTGCGTTTTCCACCCTAGGCTTATACTAGAGTCAATAAGCTTTCCCGGTTTTTGTGGCAAAAGTAGGTGCCTCGGCTTATACTCGGGTCGGCTTATACTCAAGTATATACGGTATGTGGTCATCACTGTTATAAATCGAGCTCTTAAAGAAAATGTAGCATGTTGTTCATGCAGAAGAAAAAAAAAAGTAGCTGGTTAATTTTGAATTTATAATTATACAATCTATGAATTGTAAGTAAAACCTATTCTTATAGATGCTGTGCTGCATTAGGAAAAAGGTTCTACTTTTTTAATATTATTCTTTTTTCTGTTTAAAGAAATGCTACCAGTCTTTTACATCGGCTATTTTTGGTATTGTTGCTTTTTTACACATTTATCATTGAGCACCACATTTATTTCATAGAGCATCTCTATTTTAAAATTTCCTGCTACCACTCCTGTGATTCCCCATGTAATAAGAAAATGTTAACCAATATATGGATTGCAAATCTGATAGGATAGAAGGCTGTATAAAGCACAAACAGCCTGGCTAAGGAATAGGTATCAGATCTTTCAATTATTTTTACTTATATATCCTTCAAAAGTCTCATAACCAAGGACAGGACTTACCAACCAGCAATGGAAATATGTACATCATGTTTGCCTTACAATAGCAGATAGTCCTTAAAGGGGTTGTCTCACTACGAAGATTATAGTTGAAAATGTGGGGACCAAAAATCTAAGGATGTACGTCCTTGGTTACTATTGGCAAAGTGCTACGGTTTTAGAGAACGGGCTGATTTACATGTGCTTAGCAACGGTGTTTGTTTACTGGTCAGGGAAGCATTCTGTCCTGCCCAGGTCGTGCACATGCAAAGGAAAGGCAGTTAAGAGGAGGGGCTGGGACGTGTGTATTGGCAGGCAAGGAGGAGAAGCAGTGAAGAGGATACAATACACACAACCCCCCTGTATGTCCTCTCACTGCTTCTCCTCCTTGCCTGCCAATACACACAACCCTGCCCCTCCTCTTAACTGCCTTTCCTTTGCATGTGCACGACCTGGGCAGGACAGAATGCTTCCCTGACCAGTAAACAAACACCGTTGCTAAGCACATGTAAATCAGCCCGTTCTCTAAAACCGTAGCACTTTGCCAATAGTAACCAAGGACGTACATCCTTAGATTTTTGGTCCCCACATTTTCAACTATGATCTTCATAGTGAGACAACCCCTTTAAAGAGGATATATCAGTAAAAGCTATGTTTTATTGGAATATATTTTTCCTTTTGTGTTAATTTTTGGGGTATTTCTTTTGGAGAGTCTAGTTTTTCTTTTCCTTTAGGTATCAGATCTGTGTTATAGTTGCGGTTCTCCTAGTACTTATGTTCTAAAAAAAAGGCAATTGTATGTATCTATTTGCCGATTTATTCAAACGAACATTGCACAAAGTTAAAGAGAAAATCTCACAACATAGGTAAAGACATAGATTAAAACATAAAAACACTTAGCTCACAATCATTTCACGCTTCATCAGGTCAAGCAGATCTTATGCTTTATCCTTTTATTTTATAACTGTTATTGCATGTATGCATTTCATCTTATTTTATATTTATTTGTATGTATTCTGTAAGCACTGTACCTTTAACTCAGTGACAGTTGAAGAGCATTGGGTAAGCATTTAACCCTGTGATTGCTGGAGAACATTGTTTTATAACAATGATTTAACCCTACAAATGCCAGTGAGTGGTGTTTGTGAGTGACCAAGTTCCTTCTCCTCTGATTGACTACTAATTTTTCATGGAAAGGTGGTGACAGCATATGTTTTTGGGATGCCTGAACTGTGTTGGGGTGTGATCTCTGTTCAGTTTGCCACCTGAGTGAAAGGTGAATGCAAATAAGATTGAGTGGAAATAAATCAACCCCTTTATAGTGGCCTCTACGTCATGTGCTGGTAAGTGTGTACGTGACAAATTGGTGGCAGCAATGGTATAATATTTACATTATTAGAGGATAGTGCTTGGTTTAGGCAATAATTTGCTGCATCAATGGACTGGTAGTACCTTGAGTAGAGATGGGCGAATTGGTTCTAACGAAGTGTAATTCGTTTAGAATTTCAGGAAAACTTCGATTCTGAATGAAGTCGAAGTTTGGGGTGATTCGCGGGAACGAAGCGTGCTTTTGATTGATAAAATGGCTGTGAGCACATGGCGTTACATGGGGCAAAGAACTCTGGGAGGAAGAAGGGCATAGCCTGCATGACATGTGCAGAGATGAAGCCAATCAGAGACCGGCGGGATTCTGTGACGTCACCGCACTATATAAGTCCGGGCGCGACGCTGGGAGCTCATACCGCTCTCACTGTACTGAGTAGGGAAGGTGCTGCCGCGGCTGCTTATGATATCTGATACTAAAGAACTCATTTTTATACAGCGATTTTTGGGGAGTGTCACAGCTTGTCTCAGAGACTGCTTCTCTTACGTTCTAATTCTGATTTTGTGTGGTATTGGAACTGAAGTCCAGTGTGCATACAGTGCAGCTGCATATACATTTTAATGCTATCTGCTCACAGCACATTGAATATCCAAGGGTTATCTAATCCTGTTCCTGTTGTATTCATTTAAAGAAACAGCGTTTTTACAATCCAAATACCACTTAATTTTTGGTTCCTCATTTCTTTCGCGCAATTTAGATCCAGGGGTTAATTAAGCGTTGTTCTGCTGTTTTGGTCACTAAAATAAACCTACATTTTCACCGCCAAAAAAGACATTTTGCCTGTAGCATAATTCCCAACCAAAGGTTTATTACAAGTTTTTCTGTTGTTCTGTACCGTAAAATACACACCATTTTAACACGCTACAAAGCTGGTAATTTTTGGTCGCTCATTTCTTTTGCGCAATTTACATCCGGAGTTAATTAAGCGGCGTTCTGCTGTTGTGATCACTAAAAGAAACGTTCTTTTTCACCGTCAAAAAAGACATTTTGCCTGTAGCATATTTCACAACCGAAGGTTAATTACAAGTTTTACTGTATTTGTGTACCGTAAAATACACGTCATTTTAACGCGCTACAAAGCTGGTAATTTTTGGTTGCTCATTTCTTTTGCGCAATTTAGATCCAGGGGTTAATTAAGCGTTGTTCTGCTGTTGTGGTCACTAAAAGAAACGTTCTTTTTCACCGCCAAAAAAGACATTTTGCCTGTAGCATAATTCACAACCGAAGGTTAATTAAGCCTGTTTGTGCTTTTATATTCAGTAAAATACACAGTGTTTTTAAACAGCACATACAAGTCAATTTTTCCTGCCCATTTGTGGAGCGCAATTTATATCCAAGGGTTACCCAAGCTTCTTAGTGGGTTCATTTGGAGTCAAATGGGTGTGTATTTAACATATACAGATATCTTCATCAAACAGTTTCTGTACATTTTAGAACAAACAGTATGTTAGACAGAGAGGTGGCAGGCTCTTCACCTGCGAGTGGCAGTGGCACAAACATTCATGGAGCAGGCCCAGGTCGCAGCACAGCAAGGGGACGTCGCAGCAGGGGTCACTCTGTGAGGCCAGAACTGCCGCTGTCATCTAGCGGCCGTGTGCTGACCAGCAACCCAATGGTTCTTGATTGGTTGACTAGGTCATCCACTTCCTCCCAGATGACATCTGACAACCTCAGCCAAGAGTCGGTGGGAACATCAGACACAACCCTTAGTTGGCATGGCCCGGGAGCGGGTCAGCGGCCCTCACCTGTCCTCAACCCGCCTCTGTCCCATCCGGTTCCCTCAGCCAGAGATCTACTATGTGGTCTGGGCTCAGCACCACTATACAGCGAGGATGAACAATTTGAGGAGGGCAGTCAGCAGCTACTTGGCAGCGAAGAAATGGGGCCAATATCCCCGGCTTCTTGCAGTAGGCGGCAAAGAATAGATGTGGAGAGTGGCATGGGAGGTCATGTTGTGAGGGGTCAGCCTCTGCATACCAAGACTGGTGATGAGGATAGCAGTGAGGATGCAACACAAATAGATGATGATGTAGCCGACCGCACTTGGGAGCCGGGTGAGGCAAGGGCTTAATCATCGTCAGGAGAAGAGGGCGTCAGCTTGCGCGTCAGGCAGCGGCGCAGCCAGAAAGTGGGTTGTGTGGCCGTGACTCAGCAGGGGAGCAGCAGTGTGAGGTCGGGAGCCAAGCGGCCACGGGGTAGAAAACCTGCTTCGCAGGTCCAAGAAAGTAGCGGCACAGGGGCTCAGCGAGGCAGCGGTGGTAGTAGTCACTCAGTGCGGAGCGTTGGCGGTAAAATCAGCTACTTGGCGGTGTGGCAGTTCTTTGCTAAGATACTGGAGGAGCCGAATATGGGTATATGTAGAATCCGTGGGCAGAAAGTGAAGCGTGGCCAGGGAGCTAATGTTGGCACCACGGCCTTGCGTCAACACATGCAGCGTCACCATCCGGTGGCCTGGGAGAAACGTGGCTCAGATGTGGTGGTCCATCCTGCCTCCGCAGCAACAGCAGCAGCAGCGGCCAGTGGCATGCATGCCATTGCAGCCAGTCAAGGCTCCACCACCTCTGCAGAAGGGAGCTGTTTCTCTTAGCCATCATCTCCCGGTCCAGATGCTCCTGCTCCTCGCTATTCATGGCGCCAGCAGTCGTTCAGCGAGGCGATTGCAAAGAGACAACAGTATGCGTCCAACTATCCAAAGGTGCAGAAGATGACAATGCTCCTGTCCAAGTTGTTGGTACTGCAGTCCCTCCCTTTCCAAATGGTGGACTCTGCACCGTTTAGAGAACTAATGGATTGTGCCGAGCCGAGATGGAGAGTTCCAAGCCGTAATTTCTTTTCCAAAAAGGCAGTACCAGCACTTCATAAATATGTAGAACAGAAGGTGGCCAGTCCTTGAGCTTATCGGTTTGTTCCAAGGTGCATGGCAGCACTGACATCTGGAGCTGTAACTACGGTCAGGGCCAGTACATGTCCTTTATGGCCCACTGGGTGAATGTGCTTCCTGCCCAGGCACACCAACAACTTGGACAGGAGATGCCGCTTTCTCCTCCACGTTGTCAAACTGTGGCTCCTGCGCCAATGTTCGCCTCCTCCTCCTCCACCACCACCACCATCTCAGCCTCCACAAGTACTGCTCCATCATACCACATGTGCAGTTCTACACCTGGCTTGCCTCGGCGAACAAAGTCACACAGGGGAGTAACTGCTCCGCGTCATGCAGCAAGAAATCGTTGTGTGGCTTTCTCCCCGCCAACTGCAAATCGGAACCCTGGTGACAGACAATGGGAGTAACATGGTGTCCGCGCTGCACCGAGGAGGGATGGTCCATGCGCCCGTGTTCAATCTGGTTGTGAAAAGGTTCCTAAAGTTTTCCACCGATCTTCAGAAGATTCTGAAAATGGCCAGGAAACTGTGCATGCACTTCATCCATTCCTACAAAGCCAGGAACACCCTCCTCGAGTTGCAGCGGCAGAACGGCCTCACCCAACACACTCTGATACGTGATGTTTCCACCCGTTGGAATTCCAGCCTGCACATGTTGGACCGACTGTATGAACAGAGAAAGGCCATTAACGATTTTTTGATGATCCAGGCAGACAGGAGTACTCCCCTGTGTAACTTTGATGTCAGCCAGTGGCAGCTCATGCGTGACACCTGCTTTTTGTTGAGGCCATTCGAGGAGGCCACGTTATTTGTCAGTTGCCAGGACTACAGGATGAATAACGTCATTCCACTGCTTCATGTCCTGGAACAGATGCTGAAAAATCTGTCTGGGCAGAGGACTGGAGACGTGGCAACCACATCTCGCGGCCCCATGAGTCCAGTGGGGACTGAAATTGAGGAGGAGAAGGAGGACATTGGAGCAGAAGCATTGTCTGGTGAAATGAGTGGATTTTCTACCCAGGTGACAAGAGAGGAAGAGCAGGACCAGCTGGACGAGGTAGATGGAGATAAGGAAGACGAGGCAGATGACCCGCAAGCACCGTGGCAGTATACAGTGGAGATGGAGGCAGGGAGCCCCTCGGAGTCACTTGTGCAGATGGCCCGCAGCATGCTGATTTGCCTGGCTAGTGACAGCCGAATAGTCACCATCTGGCAGAGGGATGACTTCTGGCTCTCCACCCTATTGGATCCTCGCTACCGGTCCAAAATGGGAGCCTTTTTCCCTTCTGCTGAGAGGGAGGACAAACTCAAATACTATAGGGAAATCCTCCGTAGTCAGTTGGCCGCTGCCTATGTGCGGCATCGTCCCTCCTCTGACAGGTCTGACCGGGGTTTCTTCAGCACTCACGTACTACTGCCGCGGCTGCTGGGGGAAGGTGGGGGGGTAGGAGCAGTACCAGCTCCATCAGCAGCAACCTAAGTCTGGAGTCACTGATGAGCAGCTTCCTTCACCCGCCTAGTGAGGAGGGCAGTTGCCAGCAGCAGCAGGACCTGGAGCAGACCCTGAACCAACAGGTGGTGGCCTACTTGGACAGCACTCTGCCACCCCAGTTAGAAGATCCGCTGGACTACTGGGCAGCCAAACTGGATGTGTGGCCGCAACTTGCCGAGTTTGCAGTGGAGAAGCTGTCCTGCCCGGCCAGTAGTGTGGCATCAGAGCGGGTGTTCAGTGCGGCGGGGGCCATCGTTACCCCAAGGAGAACCCACTTGTCCACGGGAAATGTGGAATGACTGACCTTTGTCAAGATGAATCAGGCGTGGATCGGCCAGGATTTCCACACACCAATGCCTTAGGCGTCAGACTACATCAGACATGACGCCTCACCCAAACTGTGAGAATTGAGTCTGGGTTCAAACTACCTGCCTCAGCCACTATTCTGATGCCGCCACCCACCTGATTCCACACATCTGCTGACAGTTTCTCCATCTGCCTACCACCATCTTTACCATGGACTGGTATTGCCACCCACCTCCACACTCTGTCATTGTGCCACTCTGTGGCCTATTCCTGTTTTTGCCACCTCCAGAATGTCATTGTGCCACTATCTGACCTCATGCTGCTGCTGCCGTCACCTCCACTCTCTGTCATTGTGCCACTCTGTGGCCTACTCCTGTTTTTGCCACCTCCAGAATGTCATTGTGCCACTGCCTGACCTCATGCTGCTGCTGTGGCTGCTGCCGTGCCCTCCACACTGTGTCATTGTGCCACTCTGTGGCCTACTCCTGTTTTTGCCACCTCCAGAATGTCATTGTGCCACTGTCTGACCTGATGCTGCTGCTGTGGCTGCTGCCGTGACCTCCACACTGTGTCATTGTGCCACTCTGTGGCCTACTACTGTTTTGCCACCTCCAGAATGTCATTGTGCCACTGTCTGACCTCATGCTGCTGCTGTGGCTGCTGCCATGACCTCCACACTGTGTCATTGTGCCACTCTGTGGCCTACTACTGATTTGCCACCCTCCGGGGAATCCCGAATGCCCATTATGCCACTGTCTGACCTCATGCTGCTGCTGTGGCAGCTGCCGTGACCTACACACTCTGTCATTGTGTCACTGTCTGACCTCATGCTGCTGCTGTGGCTGATGCCGTGACCTCCACAATCTGTCATTGTGCCACTCTGTGGCCTACTCCTGTTTTTGACACCTCCAGAATGTCATTGTGCCACTCTCTGACCTCATGCTGCTGCTTTGGCTGCTGCCGTGACCTACACAATGTGTCATTGTGCCACTCTGTGGCCTACTCCTCTTTTTGCCACCTCCAGAATGTTATTGTGCCACTCTCTGACCTCTTGCTGCTGTGGCTGCTGCCGTCACCTCCACACTCTGTCACTGATGTTGCCAACTGAGCTCTCAGCTTGTTTTTTTCCAGCTTTCGCTGGCATGACTTTATCAGGCTACATTCCCGCTTCAGTTTTTTGGTCAGTTTTGCCCTCTTAAGTGCCCAGGGAATTTTATAGTGAAGCGATTCTAAGAGCGGTGGCAGTCAGCTGCGTGTCATACTAAAATACAACATTGTATGAAGACCAATCCAACCTCCCTCTGCATATTTGAGCATAGCACAACGTTCTACAGCACCCAGCAGGCTCTGTGCAGCCTGGAAAAAGCTGTTTTTTAATGTGATTCGTCCCGAAGCAATTCGGACCGAAACTAATTTTGTCGGAAAATTCGGCGAAGTCAACGAATCGAATTTTTGAGAAATTCGCCCATCTTTAACCTTGAATACAGTACACCAATTCTAGAAGGACTAACACAGTGCTTACTTTGACATACTTACAAATGGTTTCCCCTGTTTTGCTTTCCTATCTTTTATTTGGCAAAGGGTGCTTTATGAGAAATCAACTGTTTACAAGAAGCAAAGCAAAGAAGCTCTCAAAAACCTCGGTGAGCAGAGAGGGATTGATATGACTAACAAGATGAAAGACCTGTTGATCTGTGATCTGATGGAGCAGGATTTGGAGCAGCTATCCACAGCACCTTAGCTAGACATTAGCATCAGGGGGGGAAATAATGGACATTGCTCCAGCGGTAATTTCTCCTGAGGATAGTCGCAGACACAGTTCCCAGGAGGGCTTCTCTGGTGGAATGACTTTACAACAGTTGGGTTTCTGTGACCCTGGTCTGTGCCTGCAACTAGCCCTGCAGACCAACAGGTTGCTGCTGCAGAATGCTAGGCGGAGAGAGAGGTTGCAGAACACCAAGCAGCGTAAGAGGCCACAGGACACCAGACTCAGAGGGAGTTCCAGCTGCAGATGGCACAACTTTAGAGGTGTAGCACTTCCTCACAACTCTACTCCCAGGATACAAATACACAGAAACCCCAACTAGAAAACTTTCCTGTGATGAAAAATAATGGGGACGTGGACATTTTTCTACAGGGGTTTGAGAAAACCTGCAGAAAATACCATCTGCCCTGAGAGTAGTGGGCATGGTATCTAACCACAGGGTTGAGGGGCAAAGCCTTGGAAGTTCTTTCTGACCTTTAACCTGAGCAAGATGGGGACTATGATGATATAAAAAAGGCTCCATTTAAGAAATATAACATAACCCCAGAGGTGTACCACAAGAGGTTTTGTAGTCTACAGTTTGGTCCCACTGACAGTTATGCAGATGATGTGGATGGTCTGAGAACCACCTTCAGGCAATGGGTGCGAGCACTGTCTGTTACCAGCTTTGACAACCTGGAAGATCTGATGGTTAAGGACCGTTTCTTCATATCTGTCCTACGGATGTAGAGCAATTTATTTGTGACCAAGAGCCAAAAACCACTGATCAAGCTGCACAGATGTCAGAATCATATGTTACCAACAGGCTGACGGAAACACAGAAGATGTCCAGTTGTAGGAGAGGTAAGTCTGTTGATGACACCTCCCTTTCTTCCCATTGATCATCTGTGACTTTACTGTAATTCCTCCCTGGTCCCAGGAACCACACATACTTTTACTGACATGCGCAAATGCTTACATGTAAAAAGGGGAACATGTTAGTGCCACTTGTACTGATAAGAAGAAGAGTACCCCTACTTCTACAAAGCCACCTGGTGCAGCCCCTTCTGTCTTTCTTGTGGCTGGGACTGAAGGGAGGAACAAGCGCAACCTACAATCTGTTACAGTGGGCAGCAAGGTCACTGTTGGCCTCAGAGACACTGGAACAGAGGTGACTTTTGTACGTCCAGAGTTGGTAAACTCTGAGGTTATAATTACAGGAAAGACCATGTCTTTAACAGGATTCAGAGGAATCAGCTCTTCTCTACCCATATATACAGTATATTGGTCCCCATATTTGGCCAGTAAAAGTTTTGGGTCAGGCTGGCTTTGGTTTATTGTACTCCCAAATGCCCGGTTAAAGGGATCTCATGAGCAATTTTCAGCAACTGTTCTGGAAACAGGTAAGGGACATTCAAGTGTCTTACAGATGCCCATGATTTCTGTATGTCTGTGAGAACAGTCACGGTGTACAATTTTCCCTGGTCCCAATACACTCTTTCATTACCAGTCTTAACAGGGGGTTTGTCTGCTAGACCCCTCAGCCTTCCTAAGCCACCATCTGATAGCTGGACTATTCCAAAGCAGTGGCTATCAGTCCAAGGCTGAGGGAGGATCTACAGCAGACGCTTGATTCTCTAAGTCAGCTTCAGCAGACAGTTCTTCCTGTGATTGATAATTTTAAGGATAGGTTAATTTTAACATTGAGAACTAGAATCTCAAAAATAAAAGCCAGAAAATCACATTGTATAAATTATATAAATTTATGTGTATTTTACAGTGAGAAATAAGTATTTGATCTCTCTGGCAAACAAGACTTAATACTTGATAGCAAAACCCTTGTTGGCTAGCACAGCAGTCAGATGTTTTTTGTAGTTAATGATGAGGTTTGCGCACAGGTCAGGAGGAATTTTGGTCCACTTCTCTTTGCAGATCATCTCTAAATCTAAAGATTTTGAGGCTGTCGCTTGGCAAATTGGAGCTTCAACTCCCTCTATAAGTTTTGTATGGGATAAAGGTCTGGAGACTAGCTAGGCCGATCCATGACATTAATGTGCTTCTTTTTGAGCCACTCCTTTGTTGCTTTGGCAGTATGTTTTTGGGTCATTGTCTTGCTGGAAGACCCAGGCATGAACCATTTTTAATGTCCTGGCAGACTAAAGGAGGTTGTCACTTAGGATTTTACGGTACATGGCTCCATCATTCTCACATTGATGTGGTGAAGTAGCCCTGTGCCCTTAGCAGAGAAACTCCACCAAAACATAATGTTTCCACCTCCTTGCTTGACAGTAGGGATGGTGTTCTTTGGATCATAGCATTTCTCTTCCTCCAAACACGGCGAGTTGAGTGAAGGCCAAAGAGCTAAATTTTTGTCTAATCTGACAACAGCACCTTCTCCCAATCACTCAGAGAATCATCCATATGTTCAATGGCAAACTTGAGACGGGCCTGCACATATGCCTTCTTGAGCAGGGGGACCTTGCGGGCATTACGGCGTAATGTGTTACCAATGATTTTCTTGGTGACTGTGGTACCAGCTGTCTTGAGATCATTTCCTCCCGTGTAGTTTTAGGCTAATCTCTCACTTTCCTCATGATCAAGGAAACCCCACGAGGTGCGATTTTGCATGGTGCCTCAGATCAATGTCGATTGACAGTCATTTTGTATTTCTTCTATTGTCTTACTATTGCACCAACAGTTGTCTCCTTCTCACCCAGTGTCTTACTTATGGTTTTGTAGCCCATTTCAGCTTTGTGCAGGTCCATGATCTTGTCTCTGACTTCCTTTGGTCTTGCCCATGTTGTAGAGATTAGAGTCTGACTGTTTAATTGAGTCTGTGGACAGGAGTCTTTTATAAAGGTGACTATTTAAGACGGCTGTCTTTAACCCCCTTAAGGACCCGGCATATTTTGTGTTGTTGACACGTTCGTTACTCCCTCCTCGCCTTCCCAGAGCCATAACTTTTTATTTTTTCACCTACACAGACATATGAGGGCTTTTATTTTGCGGGAGAAGATGTACTTTCTAATGGTGTTATTCACTCTACTATAGAATATACTGGAAAACCGCAAAAAAATTCCAAGTGGGACAAATTGTGAAAATTTTTTTATTTTCGCCATGTTTGTGGGTGTTTTGCTTTTACAGTGTTCAATCTTCGGTCAATATAATGTGTTACCTGTATTATACAGGTTGTTGCGACTCCGACAATACCAAAAATTTTGTATTTCCTTTTTGTTTTGTTACCGTAAAAAAATTCCAAAATTTTTCTATTTTTGAAATTTGCGCCGCGGTGCCAGTTTGTGCGACCAATAACTTTTTTGCACTAACACCTACAGACATCAGTGAGGGTGCATTTTTTGCGGGCTGAAGTGTACTTTTATCGCTAGCAGTTTGGAGTGCATGCAACTTTTTTGATCACTTTTATTCCATTTTTTAAGTGACGTAAAATGATCAAAAACGTAATTTTGGCGTTTGGATTTTTTTTAGAGATCGGACTTTTTTTGGATGCAGCAATACCAAATATGTGTAACTTTTTTATTATTTTATTGTTTTTATTTGTAAAATGGGGTAAGGGGGGGTGATTTGTACTTTTAATACTTTTTTTATATACTTTAAAACTTTATTTATTTATTTTTTTTTACTTTAACGTTGAGTCCACCTAGGGTGCTTGACCACTAGGTGGCGCGATTGTCAATACAGTCTAATACATTGCATAGACAAAGCATTAGACTGTACCAAGATGGCAGTTTCCCCCCTTCCTGTCTACGGACGGAAGTGGTGCAAACCAGGATATGGGAGTGACGGGAGCCTTCACAAGGCTCCCCACTGCCATGTCCGGATGTCGGATTGCGGCAGCTAAAAAGAATGAACAATTAGGTTCATGTATTTATGTCCGCAAATACATCCGGATTTTCCATTGCTATAAATTCTAAGCTAATTGTTAATTATTTTAGCCTGATTTGGTGATGTATTTGCAGACGTAAATACGTCCATAAATATGACCCAAACTAAGCCCTGGGAACATAGAAATCCTGTGCTGTTCAGGCTCCTGCTGTGTATACTAAATAGAATAAAAGGTAAAAGAAGCAAAAATACATCTTTAATTTTTGCTATTAAAAAAGACACAAATTAACATCAGTACAACATCATCATTGGCTTATTTAATGTGAAATTAGTTTAATTTTCTCCGTATTTTTAAGACCTTTTATAGCTGATATTTCTTTCTTTTGAGATCTTATATATATTCCCTTTAATTTTAAATGATCAACTTTTTCAATACATTGAAATCGATTTTATACAACTTTGATATTTATCTTTATTCATTCATTAATTTTACAGACAACTCTTTGTTATTATTGTACTGTTGTAACTGTGCACATTTTGCCCCATTACAAGCTTCACTGCGCCTCCACATTGAACTAGGTCTGCCTGTTGGAGTTGTAATGCGCCTCACTTTGCCGACCGGCATTCATACATGCGTCGGAGTTTTCGAATCTGGTGCGTCCCGCCCCAGGACGCCCAAAGCGCGCCCACAGCACGCCCCTTCATGTTAGGCGCATTCCAAAATGGCGAAGCTTGCGCTTAATATCGCATTTGAGCGTCCGAAAGCGAAGTCGGCACAGTGAGGTGCAGTAAAAGCCTGAAAACAGGCGTAAAGCCCGATCATACAGGTCGCCCTAAAATCAAAATTGTGATATTCCACAAAGTATTTTGCTGCCCCCATAACATGGCTCAAACATTTCTGAATGGAGTATAAATGTTCCGCTATGGGGGTTTTAGGTTTATGTGTAGAGCACCCTACATAAGATACACAATTTAACCTTCAGTTAACCAACAACCAGAGGTCTGAGCTTCTCAAAGTGTTAATAGCCTTTAAAGATAAAAGAAGCTTGAAACTGTGCTTTATTAAGCAGCTGGGCTAAATAGAAAAAGAAAAATCCGCATTGGTCTCTGTGATATAAAAATTACAAACAATTCCAAAATCTAAAAAAAAAAAAAAAAACAAAAGTGGACATAACATCCAAGTTATGCTGAACAAGGTATGTTATGTCCACTTTTTCTCTTTTCCGTTTGTATTTTTAATTTTTGGAATACATTTTCTACTTTTTATATCACAGAGACCAATGCGGATTTTTCTTTTTCTATTTAGCCTTTAAAGATACCTTTACAGGAAGGTCCAGGTGGACTTAGTTAGCCATCCAGCCTGTGGACAATGGCAGCCATCCAGCATGTGGACAATGGTACTCATTCCCCCATTAAACAGCATCCATACTGGGTTTCTGAAGAAACTAAAGGTAGCATGATAGGACAAACAGAGGAAGTGTTGGCCTTCGGTGTAGTACAAAAGTCTCAGACGGCATGGGCCTCAACTGTAGTCCTAGTCCACAATGTTCTGTGTGGACACAGGCGTAACTACAGGGGTAGCAAACGTAGCAGCTGCTCCGGGGCCTGTGCTCTTATGGGGCCCGGGGCAGCTTCTAACACGTCTGCTACCCTGGTAGTCACCGGCTGTGAACATAACAGTTCACTGCCGGCTGGCGCGGAGATGCCTCTGAACGCCCTCTGGCCCGAGCGTTCAAAGGCAGGACTGATTGCAGGGTGGAGGAGAGGAGACGTACCTACAGTTTCTCGACCACAGCAGGGCCCGCACTCCCTGGGGGCCTGGCCGGCAACAAACAGAAACTTCCTGCTGGGCCCCCAGGGTCATAACATAAAGAAACAACACGATCCCTGCACAGCTCCAGGGAGCTGCTCCCTCAGCAGCCCCCACCTCCCCTCCGTGCTCACGCTGCCTTCAGCTGCTGCGTGCAGGGTCGGGACAGGGGAGGAGGGGTGTCTGCACTGCCGGCGGGGAGCAGTTTTCTCCTTCCCCAGAGTGTCTTCCTGAACCCTCGGACTGCCTGAGGGCTGCAATGGGAAACAGGTAAGTGTGTGTATTGATTGTATCATTGATGTGTGTGTGATGTGTGTATGAATATATATCTGGGTGTGTATGTATATATGTGTGTGTAATAGCTACATAAGTGACCAGTACTTAGTGCAGGGTGAAGAAGAATAAAAACATAAAGTAAAATCTATTGTGTAAACAAAGAATCGCAGTCCATTAACATCAGCATGTGACTGGCGTGCGCAACCTGTGTCTGGCGTGTGTGTGAAGTGCGAACCATGTGTCTGGCGTGTGTGTGACGTGCGCAGGAGGTGTCTGGCGTGTGTGTGACGTGCGCAACGTGTCTGGGGTGTGTGTGACGTGCGCAACCCTGTTCTGGCGTGTGTGTGACGTGCGCAACTGTGTCTGGCGTGTGTGTGACGTGCGCAACGTGTGTCTGGCGTGTGTGTTACGTGCGCAACGTTTTGTTCTGGCGTGTGTGTGACGTGCGCAACGTGTGTCTTGGCTGTGTGTGACCCTGCGCAACTGTGTCTGGCGTGTGTGTGACGTGCGCAACGTGTGTCTGGCCCTGTGTGGACGGGGCGCAACTGTGTCTGGCGTGTGTGTGACGTGCGCAACGTGTGTCTGGCGTGTGTGTGACGTGCGCAACGTGTGTCTGGGGTGGTGTGACGTGCGCAACATGTGTCCCGCCATGTGTGGGACGTGCGGGATGGTCTGGCGTGTGGGACGTGCACGGGATGGGTCTGGCGTGTGTGGACGTACGCAAACATGTTCTGGCGTGTGTGTGACGTGCGCAACATGTGCTGCCATGTGTGGGACGTGGCAACGGATGGGTCTGGCGTGTGTGGGGAACCCGGGGCGGGATGGGTGTGGGGTGGTGGACCTGCGCAACGATGTGTCTGGCGGTGTGTCGTGCGCACATGTGCGGGTGTGTGTGGACGTGCGCAACAGTGTCTGCCGTGTGGGACGTGCGCGGGATGGGTATGCCGTGTGTCGGACGTGCGCGGGTATGGGTCTGCGTGTGTGTGACGTGCGCAACATGTGTCTGGCGTGTGGGGTTACGTGGCGCAACATGTCCCGGGGTGTGTGGGACGTGCGCGGGAAATGGTCTGGGCGTGTGTGGGAGGTGCGAGGGTTGGGTCTGGCGTGTGTGGGACGGGCGCGGGATGGGTCTGGCGTGTGTGGGACGTGCGCGGGATGGGTCTGGCGTGTGTGGGACGTGCGCGGGATGGGTCTGGCGTGTGTGGGACGTGTGCGGGACGTGCGCGGGATGGGTCTGGCGTGTGTGGGACGTGTGCGGGACGTGCGCGGGATGGGTCTGGCGTGTGTGGGACGTGTGCGGGACGTGCGCGGGATGGGTCTGGCGTGTGTGGGACGTGCGCGGGATGGGTCTGGCGTGTGTGGGACCAGAGGGGTGAGAGGGGGGGGGCCCATTGAAAGGTTTGCTATAGGGCCCTGCCATTTCTAGTTACGCCCCTGTGTGTGGACTATAGGAAATTGAATTCCATCACAACCTTTGTTGTCTAGTCCATGCCAAGGATAGATGAGCTACTAGATCAGCTGGCTAGTGTGTCCAACCTAATTATGGACTTGTGCTAGGGATATTGGCAGATTACCCTAACAAATGGAGCCCAGGAAAGATCTGAATTTATAACACCATATGGGCTATATGTGTCCCTGGTTATGCCATTTCGTTTAAAAAATGCCCCTGACACATTTCCCGCGCCTGGGCAATCAACTGCTAGAAGGTTTTTCAGTTGTTTTTCTGATGACCCTAGCCATTTTAGTAATTCCAAGGGGTACCTTGTTCACTCATCCCAAGTTCTAAAGAGGTTCAAATCAATCAGGACTGATAATTAAGCCAGGGAAGTGTCAGATTGCTGAGGTAAACTACTTAAGATGCCGTGTGGGGAGTGTTGTGCTAAGACATGAACAGGAGAAAACAGAAGCAATTACAGCCTGACCCACTCCCAAAACTAAGAATTTAATATCCTTTTTAGCCATAGCTGGCTACTACAGGAAGTTTGTGTAAAATGACAGTGTCATCGAAGCCAATAACAAATCTCACACAGAAAAGCTCCCTGAAATTGTTTTTTGGACCCTCAATGTGAACAGTCCTTTGAAGCCCTAAAAGCTGCCTTGGCCAGCTCAACTGTTCTCTGAGCTCCTAATTTTTCCCACAGGTTTGTTGTCCAAACTGACGCCAGCACTTATGGGCTAGGAACAGTCTTCATCAGGTAAATCAGAAAGGAGAAGAACACCCAGTTTTTTTTTTATCTGATCAGGAAAAACTCATGAAAAGGGGAAAGTCTCCTATGCTACTACTGAAAAAGAGTGTTTCCTAAGGAAGCTACAGTCCTACCTCTATGGGTGCAACTTCCAGGAGAGGATGGAGGTGAAGGTGGGCTCAGGATATGGCAGGTCATCCAGTCCCCCACACCACTCCAAAAGGGGGAGTTGTAATAAAAAAAAATGTGTTATATATGGTAAAATCCCAGTGGACAACTTGATTGCTTATGCATACCCCTCTCACCACAGATCGATTTTTGTGTATTCCTTGTCTGCAAGCTGGCTCATTCAAGCAAAAATAAACACCTGGTCTTAAACCACTAAAAATGGTTTATTGGGGGTAACAGGTTATCTCCAAGCAGGACATTTGACATAGAGCTGCTCCCTCAGCAGCCCCCACCTCCCCTCCGTGCTCACGCTGCCTTCAGCTGCTGCGTGCAGGGTTCGGGACAGGGGAGGAGGGGCGTCTGCACTGCCGGCTGGAGCAGCTTCTCCTTCCCCAGGAGTGTCTTCCTGAGACCCTCGGACTGCCTGAGGGCTGCAATGCAAACAGGTAAGTGTGTGTATGTGATTGTATGCATTGATGTGTGTGTGATATATGTATGAATATATATCTGGGTGTGTATGTATATATGTGTGTGTAATAGCTACATAAGTGACCAGTACTTAGTGCAGGGTGAAGAAGGTGAAGTTCCCAGAATAAAAACATAAAGTAAAATCTATTGTGTAAACAAAGAATCGCAGTCCATTAACATCAGCAATGTGACTGGGGTGCGCAACATGGGGTCTGGCGTGTTGTGATGTGCGCAACATGTGTCTGGCGTGTGTGACGTGCGCAACGTGTGTCTGGCGTGTGTGTGACGTGCGAAACTTGTGTCTGGCGTGTGTGTGACGTGCGCAACGTGTGTCTGGCGTGTGTGTGACGTGCGCAACGTGTGTCTGGCGTGTGTGTGACGTGCGCAACGTGTGTCTGGCGTGTGTGTGACGTGCGCAACGTGGGTCTGGCGTGTGTGTGACGTGCGCACGCTGTCTCTGGCGTGAGTGTGACGTGCGCAACATGTGTCTGCCGTGTGTGGGACGTGCGTGGGATGGGTCTGGCGTGTGTGGGACGGCAGGGATGGGTCGGCGTGTGGGTTTTACGGGGCCAACATGTTCTGGGTGTGTTGACGTGCGCAAATTGTCTGCCCTGTGTGGGACTGCACGGGTGGGTCTGGCGTGTGGGGACGTGCCAAAATTGTCTGGGGGTGTGACGTGCGCAAAATGTGTCTGGCGTGGTGTGACGGGGCAACAGTGTCGCCGGGGGGGGTGGGGACGTGCGCGGGAAAGGGTCTGGGTTGGGGTTGGGGTTCCGGGGGTGGGTCGGGCGGGGGGGGGGGACGTCCAAATGTTTTCCGCCGGGGGGGTTTGGGGGGGGCCGGGGTGGGTGGGCCGGCGTGTGTGGAGGGGGGGGGATGGGTCTGGCGTGTGTTGACGGGGGCAAAATGTGTCTGGCGTGTGTGTGACGTGCCCAACATGTGTCGGCTTTTGTGGGACTGCGCGGGCTGGTCTGGCTGTGTGGCGGCGGGGCGGGGCTGGCGTGTGTGGGGCGTGCGCGGGATGGGTCTGGGCGTGTGGGCTGCGCGGGGTGGGTCTGGCGTGTGTGGACTGCCGGGATTGGGGCTGGGGTGTGTGGGCGTCCGGGATGGGGCTGGCGTTGTGGGCGTGGGGGGACGTGCGCGGGATGGGTCTGGGGTGTGTACGGGCAGGACATGCCGGGATGGGTCGCGTGTTGGGATGTTTGCGGGATGGGGCTGGCGGTGTGGGACCAAGGGGGGGGAAGGGGGGGGGCCATTGAAAATTTTTTTAGGGGCCCTGCCCTTTCTAGTTTCCCCCTGTGTGTGGATATAGGGAAAAGAATTCCATCACAACCTTTGTTGTCTATTCCATGCCAAGGATAGATGAGCTACTAGATCAGCTGGCTAGTGTGTCCAACCTTATTATGGACTTGTGCTAGGGATATTGGCAGATTACCCTAACAAATGGAGCCCAGGAAAGATCTGAATTTATAACACCATATGGGCTATATGTGTCCCTGGTTATGCCATTTCGTTTAAAAAATGCCCCTGACACATTTCAGCGCCTGGTCAATCAACTGCTAGAGAGGTTTGCAGTTGTTTATCTTGATGACATAGCCATTTTTAGTAATTCCTGGGAGTACCTTGTTCACTCATCCCAAGTTCTAAAGAGGTTCAAATCATCAGGACTGATAATTAAGCCAGGGAAGTGTCAGATTGCTGAGGTAAACTACTTAAGATGCCGTGTGGGGAGTATTGTGCTAAGACATGAACAGGAGAAAACAGAAGCAATTACAGCCTGACCCACTCCCAAAACTAAGAATTTAATATCCTTTTTAGCCATAGCTGGCTACTACAGGAAGTTTGTGTAAAATGACAGTGTCATCGAAGCCAATAACAAATTTCACACAGAAAAAGCTCCCTGAAATTGTTTTTTGGACCCTCAATGTGAACAGTCCTTTGAAGCCCTAAAAGCTGCCTTGGCCAGCTCACCTGTTCTCTGAGCTCCTAATTTTTCCCAAAAGTTTTATGTCCAAACTGACGCTAGCACTTATGGGCTAGGAACAGTCTTCAGTCAGGTAAATCAGAAAGGAGAAGAACACCCAGTTTTTTTTTTTATCTGATCAGGAAACTCATGACAAGGAAAGTCTCCTATGCTACTACTGAAAAAGAGTGTTTCCTAAGGAAGCTACAGTCCTACCTCTATGGGTGCAACTTCCAGGAGAGGATGGAGGTGGAGGTGGGCTCAGGATATGGCAGGTCATCCAGTCCCCCACACCACTCCAAAAGGGGGAGTTGTAATAAAAAAAAATGTGTTATATATGGTATATCCCAGTGACAACTGATTGCTTATGCATACCCCTCTCACCACAGATCGATTATGTGTATTCCTTGTCTGCAAGCTGGCTCATTCAAGCATAATAAACACCTGGTCTTAAACCACTAAAACTGGTTTATTGGGGGTAACAGGTTATCTCCAAGCAGGACATTTGACATAGAGCATGGAGCTTTATTTACTTCTAAGAATTCCAGACAAGGGTTTGTCAATCCAAACCTATCATCCTTTCAAACTACATCACAATAGGTTAAGGGACACATATAATTAGATATTCTTGTACCTTCCCATTATCACCTAGTCAGTCAAGGACAACAAATTACCCTAGTTAGTTGGTGTGCAGCTCTGAAACCTGAACCAATTGTTCTGGTTATAAAATATTTTTTCCAGGGGAAAACTGTGTTCACAGTGTGGAGATTCAGGAATAAGCTGAGCTGCATCCCAATTCCTTGTTTGACCTGGGAAACAGAAGATAAATTACATTGTAAGTTTTAGGTGTTTTGTCTGATTTATCCCTTTTATTTTATATCTACTATTGCAAGTATGTAAGATACCCTATGTTATCTATATTTTTGTATTATGTAAGCACTACACCTTTTTCTATAAAAACTTAAAACTTTAATAAGTTTGGTGCTTGTATGCTCTAAGAATCCATAGCCTTGATTATAGTCTTTAACTCTGTGATTTCTGTAGAGCATTGCGTTAGTTTTGTAACCCTGTGACTGCTGGAGAGTAGTCTTTGACTAGATTGCTTTAACCCCGCAAGTGCCAGTGAGCGGTGTTTGTAGGTGATAGAGTTTCTTCTCCTCTGATTAAGTATTGATTTCTTGTGGGAAGGTGGTGGCAGCATATGTTTTGGGGTGTCTGAACTGTGTTAGGTGTGTGCAAATAAGATTAAGTGGAAATAAATTAACTGCTTTACAGTGGCCCGCATGTCACAAGCTTGGAAGTTTTTAAATGACACCCCAGTACAGCACTACACAACCCAGAAGTGAGAGAGAAGGTTAAAATTACATAAAACACAACGGTGCTTGTAGGTTTGAAAAACCTTCAAAACTCTCTATTTTTTTTGCATAAATTTGAGCTAAAACTACATACAACAAGACAACAACTCAACTGAAGAATGGTTAAAGAAGAATAGATTTTTGGAATGGACAAGTCAAAATGCTACACATAACCCAAAACCTCCATTGAGACTGACAGACACTTATGCAAAATGCCATAGCTGCAATGCAGAAAACAAACTGTGCAAAACAAATATTACATTAGCACGCAGGAGGCGCTTTAACCCATAAAAACATTGAACCCATGGAAAATATGTAGTACATTACAGCTATTCTTTGCATATATATAAAATAGAGGTTTCCAGTGCACACTTTGATCAAATTGTGTATGCCTACCTAATGTGTCAAGAAAGCCTCATCATATGGGTCCCTAATGCTTATGCCCCTCACTGGGCCCAAATATGCCATACAATCAGAGAAACATACTTCATTCACTCTGATCTCAAGCAGAAAGATGATTGGAGTGCAGGGCCAAAATGGAGGCAGCCAATCTTCCTCAACAGGTGGGTCCCTAACTTTTATTACAATGGAGGTGCTGGCTAACCAGTACATTTGGAGGAGTAGCTGCTTCCATTATGGCTGTGCATCCTACTCATCTTCCTGCTTGAGGTCCTTATAATCAGTGTGAATGGAGACTGGTGCTCTTAATGTATAGAGGTTTTGACCCCATCAAGAGACATTAGAATTAGGGGCCCACGTGATGAAGCTACCTTAACATGGAAGGTGGGCATATACATTTTAATCGAGGTGCACACTAAAGAACCCAATTTCATACATGTACAAAGGATGGCGGTAATCCATTTAATATTTTCATGCCTGCAATTTTTGTATGAGTTTTAGTGTCAGCTGTGTGCTCATGTATTTTTTGTCAAAATCCTGACCTTAATCCAATAGAAATGTTGTGAAGGGACCCGAAGCAAGAAGTTCATGTGAGGACACCCACTAACATTATGGGGTTGAAGCTGTTTTGTATAAAGAACCTTATTATTTTTGCTATTACTGATTTTGAATGGAAGAACTAATCTATTTAGAACAAAAATGTAGTTATGGTCTCTTTAGAGACTTTAGCTGTTTTCATTGTGTCCAGTTTGAGAAGATGTAGGCTCATTTACCATAAACATACATGACCACAATGATAAGGAATTTCAATGTTAGTGAAAAGAATGCTTCTGCTGTTAAGATTATAATGAAAAAAATAGTCTTCTACATTGGATTGGCAAACATTTTAATAAATATTTAATTTGAAAATGCATTTTTAACACTTTAATATCTTTACATTCTGTGTAAGTTCTTTATGTGAGTTTTAGTTACACATTGTGCCCCTTCAATTTAAGGATCAGTTAGGGTACCATAAGTCAGACTTCCCCTACCCATGCTAATCATAAAGTGATAGTATCATTTCATAACATGGGAATAACCCATGTTATAAAGGATACCTATGAGATAAATTTCAGTGTTGCAGTCGCTAGTGGAAATAGAGCACTGTAACCTAATATCAGATAGACATGTAACATTATGTATACAGCCATTCTCATATTTCACTACAGACTTTGAACTCACATCTGGTTGCATCATTCTTGAGGAAAAAAACTCAAAAAAATGGCATGTAAAGCACTGCCAAAATTTCATCAAAATTCTCTTGTTGAAACTACCCGAATAGTGATTATATATATTGTATACCATTTCTTGTCTCCCTTATAAAAAGAACAAAAGATGCAATAGCACTATCAACAGTGATATTGCTTAGTTTAAACTGCACTACTGTTATATTTACTATCCATATAAATGTTCACATATGGAATCCCTGAATGAAGGCCTACCACTTCTTTGAGCCTAGGCATATAAACTAAATTTACAGTAGATAGGAACAAAGCTTAAAATTATACCATCAAACTCTCCCAAATGGTCCAAGAGATTCCCAGAAAAGGGGAAGTCCTCCCAGGCTCCCAGAACAATTGGCAAGTCTTTTAGGGGACATTGGGATAGTGCAGGCACAGCTTTGCAGCGGGAGTTGACAGTAATGTACAGCTGGGGTTCTGGTGAAGCAGCCAGGAATGGAGCTAGCTCTGATCCTGGTGGGTTAACCCACAGATGACAAGTTCAATGGAGACTGCAGTATATAGGTGGACAGTGGTTAACAGAGGGAGAGGGCTTTTGGACACTCTGCAATGGGATTACGTGGTGCTGAAGATTGCCATGCATGAAGTCTATTAGGCCTTAACAGAGAAAGGGCCTAATAGGGTGCCTGTAACAAATATTATACTAAACAATACATTAATGTATTGCTATATATTGAAAACTACTAAAACATAACATAGTGTAATTCCACAGAGACAATAAAATTAGTAAAAACAAAAAATACAAAAATAGTTAAAAAAGTTTACATTTAAAACTAAATAAAAAAACAAAACCTGTTTCCCCGATGTGAATTATTTCCCATCTTTTATAAATAAAATCAATAAACATAAAAGGATTTCCTGTGCAGATAACGATCCAAAATATATATAGTTAATATGTTATTTAATTCATACCCAGATTGTCTGGGAATTTCTGAAAAGGGAGGAGATCTCCTGGATACCTGGGTGAGTTTTAGCAAGTTTCCTACAGCTGCCAGCCAAATGGCTTCTGGCTGCTCTTTACATAGTAATGGTGTCAAAGTAAAGCAACATGAGATGCTGACCTGATGTCAATCGGTGCAGAGGGGTCTCCACACAGCTAGTCTGGCTGTGGAGGAAAGCTGATTGATGTGGCATCACCCATCTTGCCTGGATGCTGAATAGAGTATCCAATGTCCACTGAAGTTGAGTGAAGTCACTTCCCCTAATCTGCTTTCCTCCAGGGCTGTTACACAGTTATGAAAAGGGGTGTGAGTTTTAATGTAAAGACGAGGTGTCATTAAACGGGGGTGTGGTTTACACAGTTCTCAGGGGGCAGTGAGCGTATAATTTTAGAACTCTAAGTCCCCCTGAAAGCCGCTTTCAAAAGTTAAAATATATGAATAAAAAACTGCCTTGTACAGATGGGAGAAGTGCATGAATTCTATGTATATACAATGAAATGCTTATTATGGTAACTACAATCTCCCATACACATACTGGACTAAGATATTTTAATATTTTTATATATGTGATTGATTTAATATGTTAATATTATAGTTCTCAATGAGAAAGAGGTCTGAGTCAAGAAAAGGAGGAAACCTGTGTCACAAACCCCAAACAGTATAAACAGCTGCTTATTGTGTTTGTGTGTTATGTTTTCTATTGCTTGGCCTCACACTGGCAAAAAATTGGCTTTTTAATGGGTAACATATAAAGATGGATTTTGAGAACCCTGCTAGTGATGAGCGATTACGTCGACTATCGTCATCGGGTCGATTATAGTCGATTTCGGCAATTATCAAGACGATTCCGCTGATAGTCGATATAGATTATCGCCGGTTGACCATGTTAAAAGTCTTGGGAGAGGAACAACACCTTCATTCTTAGGCTATGTCTACACTGCAGTGGACAAAAAACTACCTGAAAACGAATTACTAAAAACGTTCATGAAACTGAGTTTTCTGTCCACTGCCTGTTAAAAGCAGCTGAAAAAACGTCAGTTTTTTGGTGCGTTTTTCGTGTTTTTAAGATTTTTTAAGCCTCTTTGCTCTGTTTTTAAGTATGCACAAATTAAGCCATTGGATTTAAAACTAACCTACAGCGGAGTTAATCAATGTAGTAGTCAAATTCCTTTGATCACTGTAGCCATTGTGTGCACATTGTTCCTTTTGGTGTGTGCTGCTGCGTGATACTGCTTTATAAAATTTTAGCACCAGTTTCTTGCACCAAAATCCACAATACCCACATTATCGTTCCATACAGCATGATAACTGTATTAGCATCAAAATCTGTTTAAAGTAAAGAAAAGGATTTTAGCGCCAATTCACAAAAAAACGCATCATTATTGCGGCCCAAATTCGTATAAAAAAAATATTTTTTGTGTGCAGAAGCTGTGGTGATAAGTTTATTAGCGCCAATAATTTTTAAAAGATATTGAATAAGCCCCAAATCCGTTCAAAAAACGTTCTGGCGCGAAATCCGTAAAAACTGTATCTATTTGTGTCTAAAAGCTAGATCACTTATAGCGCCAAAATCCTGTTAAAAGATCGGATTTTTGCCCAAGCCTAAAAAATGGTATGCTTCGCGAAAACTCCGTAAAAAATTATGTTGGCGGTCAGCTGCGATGAGTCGTTATTAGGGCAAAATCTGTAAAAAAAAATTTTTGTGTCAAAAAACGTAAAAAAATGGATTTTTGGGCAGGTAAGAGGCGAAGATAAACGTTATTAGTGCAAAAATCTGTAAAAAAATGTATTTTAGTGCCCAAATGTAAAAAAAATGGATTCTTGCGCCAAAATCCGTAAAAAAAAACGTTAATTTTTGGCATTCAGAGGCGAGATAGAGTTATTAGCGGCAAAATCAGTAAAAAAATATTTGTGTCAAAAACGTTAAAAAACTTATTTTTACACCAAAATCCGTAAAAAAAATGTATTTTTGGCGTCAGAGGCGAGAACGTTATTAGCGCCAAAATCTGTAAAAAAGAATTATTTTAGTGCCCAAAAACGTAAAAAAAATGTATTTTGCGCAAAATCACAGTAAAAAAACGTATTTTTGGCATCAGAGGCGTAGATAATGTTATTGGCGCACAAAATCAGTAAAAAAAATTAATTTAGTGTCAAACTATAAAAACGGTTTCTGCGGCAAAATCCGTAAAATACGTATTATTTTTGCCGTCTGAAGCGAGATACGTTTTTCGCGCCAAAATCTGTAAAAAAATATTTATTTTAGTGCCAAAAAACGTTTAAAACGGATTCTTGCGCCAAAATCCGTAAAAAAAACCCGTATTTTTGGCTGTCAGAGGCGGGAGGTGGATAACGTTAATAGCGCCAAAATCTGTAAAACAAATATTTTTTTATGCCAAAAAAAACGTAAAAAAATGGATTCTGGCGCAATATCCGTTAAAAAACGTATTCTGGCGCCATAATCCGTTAAAAAACGTATTTTCAGCATCGTAGCGAAGAAAAATTTATTAGCGGCCAAATATTTTTTATGAAACGCGATTTAGGATCAAATCTGTAAAAAACAGATTTGACGCCAAAATCTGTAAAAAACTTATTTTTTAGCGAAAAAAAATTGAATTGCGCCAAAAACGTTGGTGGCCAAAGCGTTGATAATTTTCTATTACAAAAGGTACAAAAAGGACACATCAGGAATTTTGTATGCAAGATTTGATAAGTTTATAACTCTTGTTACACCCACTATAGGTGGGACTTGGGTCTCCTGGGAGGGTTTTCATTGAAATAATCGCTGCAAAATAAAAGCCGCGAAACGCGCCATAAAGACGTCCGGAGCACCCCGGGCTTTAATAGACTCCTGTCAGTAAATTTCTGCTCTGTTCTGCGCGTTTTTTAGAGCATGTTGCAAAACTGGACCAGTGAAAAAAACGAGCCAGAAAAAAAAGAAGTCAGTGTAGATAGCCAGGACGTTTTTACAATAAGAAGCCTATGGGGAGATGTTAGTGTTGAGCAATTACGATGGCTTCGACATCGTGTCGATGGTGATTAGTCGGCCATCATCGACAAAGATAGTTGTTCGTCGATGGTAGAGTATGATTGATGACCATTAATAGTTATGGGTGGAGAGCAAAACAACACCTTCATTCTTACACCCAAACAGTGCTGGAGAAGCTGGATTTAACATCCACAAAACAGTCAAATGGATACGTGCTAATCTTAGGCAACCACAATTAGGTTATAAAAGCCACAGAAACAAAACTCAGAGAACCTTCACTATCCTTGTCTTGTACAACAGCGCTGACTTTAAAACCTCCATCACCCACAGAAATAAAAATGCCAGAAGGCAGTATGATTTGATACATCATTTTACTTGATCTGGACATTGACAATCCTGGTCTGGAACGCTGCATGAGCCCCAAAACCTGCATGACCCACCAGATTAAAAAGTGCAGGGACAAAGGTGTCTTTCAACCACCATTTTAGTTGAATGGGACATTGGACTATATCTGTCTGTTCCACAGTATGACACATTAAAAACTGTCTGACCAACAGATTAAAAAGTGCAAGAAAAGAAACAAGGAGTCTTTGAACCACATTTTAGTTGAACTGACATAGGACTTTTCCTGTCTGGGGCCACAGCATGAGCCCCAAACCTGTCTTTACCCACAGATTAAAAAGTGCGGAAATAACAGGCTCTCAACAACCATTTTTAGTTGAATGGACTAGTTGTTATACCTGTCCTGGGTAAAACCTAATTGTTCAAGTCTTCTGTTACTCCTGTACAATTCAGAGGAATATTTGTATCAGATATGTTGTGCATGCAGTTTTTTAGTAGTTAATTCTAGAAAACACATTTTTTAAAATAGGAATGGAATCCCACCAATCTTTGTTTCTCTTTTTTTTTTAACTGTATTAAAGGGGTTGTCTCACTACAGGGATTGATAGCTATGTTAAAAGATCTTGCAAAAAACAACAAGTGATTTTGTAATTATGTGTCCATTACAGTGTCCTATTCTATTCCTGTTTATGACGAGCACCATCACCCTTGAGCCACTCTTGACAATTGTGAAGACAATGTCTGTTTAGAAACCACATTTTTTACTATAAGGACCTGTAGTATAGGCTGCATTTCACAGCAACATGCCCCCAAAAATTAAAACATGACCCTTGTGGCCACTCTTGGACAATTGTGAAGAACAATGTCTGTTAGAAATATAACATTTTTTTTTTATAATAGGATCCTGTAGTATTGCGCATTTCAAAAGCAGCAGGGACCCCAAAAAATTATTAAAATGACTTTCTTCATCCACTGTTAAAAATTGTGAGGGAGAAAATTCCACTTAGAAAGCCACATTTCTGTTCAATGGACCATGATTATAGCTGTATCTCACTGCACTCATAACCCCAAAACCATTGACAATGCCGAAGAAAAATTCTAAAGATAATGTTGAGTAAATGGAATACGGTTTTGTTATGAAACTTTGGTGTTCTTTTACAGTCTCCTCAACAGTAAAACCAGCAGCAAAACCAGAATATAAATTGAGGTAAGAAATTAATTTCATTTTAAAAAAAAAAGTTTTCAAGAGGACAATTTCTGTTTGAAGAGGAATGTGAGTAGACCGGCAACTAATCGGTGACCTCGGCAATCTGGGCAACAACATCTAGCAGGAGATCAGCCTGATTCATCTTGATGAAAGTCAATCGAATTCCACCATGTTCTGTGGGAAAGCAGTGCGCTTTGTTTGTAATGACTCCTCCAGCTGTGCTGAAGGTGCCGCTATAGATATGACGTGGCTGCTGAGGCGGGACAAACACCTCTATGGCGTGGCGAGCGAGTGGGGGCCATTCATCATTTTGGATACCCAGAAGTCTATTGGGTCCGGGAACACATTCCAAAAAAACATCGGTTGTTGAGACGTAGATAGTCAGCACCATGATCTTAAAATGGTTCTGTGTGTTGGATGTGTGCCCTGCATACATTGCGTTGGTGAGGTGGTAAATAAAGATTGGAGAGGTCACCCATTAGGCTCTGCAACCTTGCCTGCTGCTGCCCACTATGGCTACTTGGACACTCTCTGCTGTCACATCGCTGACGTTGTTCACCGTGAGATTTGGAAGAACGTGAACAGACGAAACAGATGTCTCCTGTTGATTAATCAGCAAGGTCTCCATTTCCTGCATTTTAGTCTCTATTTGGGTAGGTGGAAGAAAGTGACTGAGGTTGGTTTTGTATCGGGGTTCCAGGGGGTGGCCTCCCAGTAAACTGTTGTTCATTGGATGGCCTTAATGCGAGGATCATGTTGGAGGAAATGGAGCATTCAAGCACTTCATGTGAGGATGGAGCCGTTGATTTCCCAAGCCTCTGGGTCGAGGGGCACTAGCAAACTCACACTTCCTACATCTTCCTCTCTGCCTTCAATTTCGCGCCAACCTCTTTCCAAGGAAGGGAACATTGGTAACTTGGTGTCAGGAATACCTCATCTTCTCCCTCCGCTTCCTCCGGGCACAGCTTCAACCACAGGCCCTGACTTGCCTCAGTGATGCACCCTGAGAGCTGATGCGCCGCCTTGCACTAGTCCTGGACCTCCGAACCACTGCCTAATTGAAGGTCCGATAAAAGTGGAAACTGTCGGGCGCCTTGTGGATTCGACAGTGAGAAAGGGTACCGTGTCCACTCTGTGTCCGTCTCCTCCTCCCGTCGCGTGGTGGGACCTGATGTTTCAGAGTGTTAACGATCGTTCCAGAACTAAAGATCCCCCAATGGGTCATGCTGACAAGGGGCATTGTCCGACTGACCATTTTTGGTGGCTTCTTCAAAACTGGCAAGGAATGCTGCAGAAGCTCTTTCACCTGCCTCCCTCTAGGTGGCTCAACACCCCGAGGTCCGCACCGCTGCATGTTAAGGCCATGTGTCAATTCGTAAACTGCGTTTAAAGGCATTGCGCTGCTGCCACAATCGCTGGAGCATGTGGAGGGTTGTGGGAATTCCAGCCTGTTGCCTGTAAACAATGAGACGGTTGACGGAAGAACAGAAGCCAAGCTGACGCTGCAACGCAGCTAGGCGGGACGAAGGCAGGGTTGAGCGAACGGCGGAAGTGCGAAACTCAGACCTCGAGGCCTTCCTCAGCAAGGCGTCCCAGACCCGTGGTAGCGCTTTAGAAAATTCAGGACGACAAGGTTCATGAAATGTGGCCAGGCAAAGGGTGTGCTCCAGCCTACCGATCTTAAAGGCGGGGCCAGAGATTTAGACGTTATCGCACACCACCTTGCCTGGCACAAGGTTCTTGTCACCCAGCCAGCGCACTGTTCGTTGCGGAGAGCCGTCCACAGTCCTTACCTGTGTGTGGAGTCTCCAAGACAGATTAATTTCAATACGGTGTGGTTTCTCTTGGGCATGTGATGCCAAGAAGGACCTTGGGGGAAAGAGACCTGCACCATCCCTGTGGCTTTGAAGAGCGTTCGCGAGCCTGAAAGCCACCGTCAACACCAGATACAATCCACTCAGCTCACCCAGTGACTGTCACAGTGATTTATACGCGCCTTGGGCCATGCTTACTAGTCCATGTGTCGGTGTGTCCTGATGGTACTTTTCCGGACACTGATGCAGACAATGCGCTGAAAATTTAGATGGACACGTGGCTGGTCCAGGGCAGGGACGGCTTTTTGGCAAAGAAATGGCCTGCTAGGCATCTGGATTGGGGACAGGCCAGGGCCATGACATGGCGGATCCCATCTGTGTCCACCAGACGGAAAGGCAAAAACATTTCCAGGCCAAAAGCCTTGGGCAATGCCGTCATTCAGGCTTTTGGCTTTGGGATGGTTTGGGTTTAACGTGTTTTCTTCTGCTCCTAAATCTTGAAGACAGAGGCTGGATTGCTATGACTGGGCCATGTAACGGGCGTGCAGGTCGTCTAACTGGTGGAAGGAGGAATGGGAAGGATGGGTTCTGGTGGTGTGGGGAGTGGTACTCGGGCAACGGTGGAGGCTGAAGCGGTGGCTGATCCTAATCATGACTCTGTCAAAGAGAATTGGCAGCTGAGGGAACGCTTGGTGGTGGCGGAGAGAAGGAGGCAGCCAGAGAACAGGAGGGGGTGTGACAGTGGTTGGAAGCCCGGCATCAGTCTGCCTTTTTTGGCCAAGTGTTCCCTGCCATTTCAACTCATGCATTTTTCGGCTCTGCATGTTTATGGGACAAGACATGTTGGTGGTGGTTAAACACCTAAGTTTCTTGCCTCTACTGATGCGTTTACGGGCAAAGATGGATATGATATTCCATGGGGTGAATCAGAGGCATGCTCAAAGACGGCCCAGGTTTAGAGGTCCTTGACCTTTTTGACGGCGATAGGCGAGGGAGCGGCGGTTTCCGTGACCGTTGGCTGGCGGAATTTTTTCAGCGGATTCTGGCGTGCGCCCTCTCCCTTTTTTGAGGCGGGATTGTATTGACATACCCCATGTTCTTCCTTCCTCGTCCAGTGATGCAAGCGGCTCGCAAGAATTCTGAGGATAGACCCAGTTGGATCCGCAATGTCCGTCATCATCTCATCAACACAGGTGACTTCCGAGTCCTGACATCTGCATCTGGAGCTGCGGGCTAAAAAGCAAGAGCACTGCATGGTGTTGCCGGACCGCCCGGGATTTTGCCGATTGACGGCTTCTTCTCCTCCCTTGATGGCATCAGTAATACGGGCGTTCAGAGCAGACAAATCATCCTCTTTGGCCTTCTGATTTTTTAACATGCTTTCTGACCCCCAACCGCATTTTTTCATCATAGAGGTCTTCAGAAAAGGGATTTCCACAGTGGTGGGTACAAGAGTTGACAATTTGGGCTGCCTTACGCTTAATGTTGGACGGATGTGATGATGCTGAAGATGAATTTGTGGCCGTTGACTGGGAGGACGAGGAGGTATGGACTGCTGGATGCAGGTTGCATTAAACCACTGAAGAACAGATTGGCGACGCTGTTCGTTACTGGATTCACAGGCCTGACCCAGCGATGACAGGCCTGACGGTCCCCCATTGCTACGACGATCCGCATGGCATGCTGTTGTCGCCAGCACTGGAAGGAGCCACCTTCTCTCGTACTCTACCTCCTATACCCTCTTTGCTAGCTTACCACCCTGCACTACGCTCCATGTTCAGAAAGATAAAAATTTTAAGTAAGATATGGAAGAGTTTTTGAAAATCTCATTATTAAAAGACGGCAAATCACGCTATTTTATATCCATCTAATTTCTCAGCCAACTAGGATTGAAAAACTGATTGTTTCTAGCGAATTACCTGTGAAATGCGGTCTGGTGGAGAAGAATTGAAGACAAAATTCAACAGTGTTCTTCCTTCAGTCCCAGGGATTTACAACTGCCCAGTAGGAATAGGAAAATTTTTTGGAATAATAGTTTTAAACAAAATATCATACAAGTGCACTATCGCGCCAAACTGAGATTCAACGGGAGCGCAATAAAACGATCAGAAGTTACACGGATGCGAACTTGCGTTTTTTGCAGGCAATGGACAAATGAGAACAGTTGCTAGAAATTTTTTCTAGCAGAATTGTGTACAATGTGGCTATTTGAAAAAAATAGGGGAGCACCAGTGCAATACAGTATTTAAAAATTATTACGGATAACAAACGGTGTTTTGCACCTATAAAAATTACACCTGCGTGGTGACTACAAAATTGCTGTATTTAAATTTAAGTACCATGGTGGCTCTATGAACAAAATGGGCACACCAAAGTAAATAAAAACCTTATTTGATATGATACTGTGAACAGAGCGATCCCCCGATTAGTCGCAGGTTTCTGCAACTTAGAGGGTGTGAGGCTAGAGCATACTGCAGATGCGCCACTGAGGACCTGTCTCGGTGGGGAAAAGTCACCTATATTTTTCCCACCCCCCTTTTTTTTTTTTTTTTTTTTTTATGTCAGTAATGATTATAGTACTGACATTTACAGTTAGTGGCGTAGAATAGCTGCTAGGCAGCTATGTTGGGGTGGCTTTTTTTGGGACAGCCTTTTAGTGTTGGGTGGGTGGTGTCCCGGCATTCCAGGTCTGTTTATGGGTATGTCTCTGGAGGACCGATTAAAGGCCTCCCACATCCAGGAAATCAGGGGGCGTGGACTGGCTAACGGAAGTTGGAGCAAGACAGAGCTGGAGGGAAGTTCTTGCTCCAGGGCTTGAGAGAAGCCCTAGGATCCAGTGGAGGCTGGTGTCGTGAGTGGTCTGGTGGTACTGGACGCTAGGTCCAGCCACGGATAGAGAGGTAACGGAATATATGTTTAGTTAGTGGATGTGGACGGCCCGATAAGGGTTTGTTTTGTAAGTTTTGGTTATAGGCTGTATGTTTAACCTGGTGCATGAATAAAACAGGCTGAGCCAGAAGGAAGCCTGTGGCGGTGTGCCATTCGCTTACCAAAGCGGCAATTCCGTGAGCAAAAGTTACCCCCAGTGTCCAAGATGGCGTCCGAAGACTTGTGTAGTTGTCACATATGGTGGAGGATGCATGGGCAAAGATTTGGCAAATAACTAAACTGTGCACAAAGTGGTTGCAGAAAAAATGCAGTTGAATAGGATCTGCTAGCAGTCTACATAGGGACTGCTGAAATTTAGCTTTGTGAAGCAAAGGTGGTTTGAAGCGACATGTGAGGTATAGCTGCTGTTGTGTTTCTGCTCTTGTTGGTACAGAGAGATTTTACCTGTGTTAATGAGGGACTCTGCAAGTGTGTTGCCTGATAAGAAACAGCTTCCAGGAAGGTGTTTGCTCTGGTGTGTGTATGAGGGCTCTACTACTGTGCATGAGGAGATGATGAGTGTCCCATGTGCTGGTTAGTTACAAGGAGAAAAACCACTCGGTGAAGAGTCTCTGTTTGCAGTGTGGGGAGCGGATGCAGTAGTGGGTCAGTGGTTACTAGAGGACTGATTGATGTTGATTATTCAAATATGGGAGTCATGAAAATACGTTTGAAAAAAAAAATAACGTGTGTGTGCCAAGGCAGCAGATTTTGGGTGCAGCCCTGATACGTTGTATTACAGAGATGGGATCTTGGATCTGGAATTATGACACTGCAGGGAATGGAAGGTGATATGTCAGGCTGGACCTGTTGTGCAGCGGAGGTCACAAGCTCCAAATGGGTGGCTGTGTTCCAGTAGTTTTTACTTGCTTTAGTCACAAGGATTGCAGTGATGGTAGTGACTGTAAAAGTGAGCTATTAGACTCGGGAAAAAAAGAAGGATTTGCTCAGGTGCCAGTGAGGACAGGGGAGAGTATTGACATCTCAGATGCTAGGGAAGGGCCGCTTTTGATGACCGTTGATAATTTTTCCTAAAAGTTATGGAGGACTATGTTAGGCAGTATCACAGAGGTGGTAGGTACGGCGGTTTATGGCGAACCGGCAGGTGGGTGCTAATTAGCAGCCAGATTCTGCTGCCCCTCTTTTAAAAAATGGTGTTCTGCCGTATTGACTCCTGTGCACAATGTGAAATGGATTGATGTTGCAAGATAAAGGTGTGTCCTGTTAGTGGTTGAGATATTCTCCTTAGAGACTGGTTACAGGAGATGTGCAGGAAACATCGCACACAGTGCTTGCAGAAGGTCTGCTGCTAAACGGGCCAGTAAACGGAGGTTGTGAACAGGGGATGTAGTCACCGGACATTAATTGAAGGGGCCATTGCAGTAAGGTCTGAACAGTCGTTCTAGGAGAGGCGCTTTTGGCTGAATTGAAAACCTGACATCAGTGATGAGGTTGGTGATTCGGTTTACCGAGCATGTTTGCTGTGTATACTTTTTGTTTAGAGCGTACATGGGTTGTTGCCACTGGTGGGTATGTTAGCTAATGACCTGTCGGCTGCTCATGGTGGGATGAATGCGTGGGTGTGAGCTAAGCTGAGCTATTGTGTGGAAAAAGTGAAGTCCTGAGGGATATGGAGGAATGCGGTGCCACTGGGTAGGAACTTTGACCCAGGAGGAAGTACAAGGGTGACAAAGTCCTATGGCCTTTTTCGAGGGGGAAGGGATTTGTGACAGTGCGTTCCCCGATAGTCGCAGGTTTCTTGCCACTTGAGGGTTGTGTGCTAAGAAGGCATACTGCAGATGCGCCACTGAGGCCTGGTCTCAGTGGGGAATAAAGTTCACTATATTATGTCAGTAATTGATATCGTAATTGACACTTACAGTGTGGCTAGAATAGCTGCTAGGCGGTTTGTATGGGGTGGCTTTTTTGGGGACAGGGGGGGGCCTAGTGTTGGGTGGGGTAGGCTGTCCACGCATTCCTGGTCAGGTTTTGGGTATTGTCTAAGGAGGAACCGATTTAAAAGGCCTCCCAACTCAGGATATCAGGGGGTTTGGCCTGCTACCGGGAAGTTGGAAGCAGCAGAGCTGGACGGGAAGCTTCTTGCCAAGGGCTTGAGAGAAGCCAGGAACCAGTGGGGGCTTTGGGGGACGTGGAGTGCTTTGGTTTGGGACTGGACGCCTAGGTTTAAACCCCCGGGGTAGAGAGGTAAACCCCAATATTGTTTTTGTTAATTGGGTGGGGGGGGTCCCGGGTTTGGGTTTTGGGACGTTTTGGTTTTACGGCTTTTGTTTAACCTGTGGGATGAATAAAAAAAGGCCTTTAAGCCAAAAAGGAAGCCCGGTTTTCGGTTTTTTTTCCATTGCTTATCAAAAGCGGAAAACCCGTGAGAAAAAGTACCCCCAGGGACGGTCCAAAGATGGCCTCCGAAGAATGTGAGGTTTTCACAATACGGATAATAAAAAAGGGGGTTTTTTTCCACCTATAAATACACCTGGGTGACTACAAGATTGCTGTATTCAAAAATTTTTAAAATTGTAGGTGGCTCTATGAAAAAAACTGGGCGACCCAAAGTTTAAAAAAAAACACCTATTTGAAATGGGATTCGGTAAAAAAAGGTGGTTTTTTCACCTATAAATACACCTGGGTGACTAAAGATTGCTGTATTCAAAATTTTAAATGCTAAGGTGGCTTTTATGAACAAAAATGGGGCTGCACCAAAAATAAAAAAAAAAAAACCCCCATTTGAAATTTTTATACAGATAATAAAAGGTGGTTTTTCACCCCAAAATTTTAAAAACACCTGGGGGTTTACTTTGAAAAGTTCTGTTTTCCCATTGTAAGTAAAAAAAGGGTCTTTGAACAAAGCCCGGGCTGCACCAAAAAAAAATGAAAAACACGGGAATTTTAAAATTTTGTACGGATAAAAAAATGTTTTTTTGGGTTTTTTCCCCCTATAAAAAACACCAGCCGGGGACTTTGGAAAAATTCTGGGGATCCTATTTTTAAAAAACAAAGTGGGGTCTTTGAACAAAACTGAGCTGCGCAAAAGTGGGAAAAAAAACTAATTTTAAAACGGGGTACAGATAATAAAGGTGAGTTTTTTGCACCTAAACAAATACACCTGCAGTTTTTAGAAAAGTCTGGTTTTCCTAAAAATTAAAATACCCCCCCGCACAAAATACAAGCCTAATATTTCACCAAAAACTGGCCAAAAAAATGTTAATAAAAACCCATTTCAATGCCCGGGTCAAAGCGAGTTTTGGGCCCCGGCCCCAATTATCCACTCTCCTTTCAAAAACCGGGCCCGCCGCCCCAAAAAAAGCGGAAGAAAAGAAAATGGGGCGGGTATTAATAGGGTTATGCGCAGGGTTTTAACCTAATTTTTCGGCCCCCGGGCCGAAAAAAAACCGGGGTCAACAATTTAAAAAAAGTGCCGGGTTTAAAATTTTTTCGGGTAGTAATCGCCCCAACACTAAAAACCCCGCCCACTTTGGAAATCCATTTTGATTTTATTTTTTTGGTTAACCCAAATAGCAGGTTTTTATAAGCTTGAAATGAGATTGACGAGTGGTGGATGGGGAACTTTTTATAAAATTCAAGTGTATTTTACATTGTTTGAGCATATGCTCCCAAAAAATGGGAAAAAAGATTAGTAAAAGCGGGGTTTAAAAGTGATCGGAACACAAACTACTCACAAAGGGAGACATTTTTTACACCCAAATTTTTTTGCACCAATAGTAGTGGGGAGAATGTGCCTTTTAAACTATGAACCCGGTTACTGCAGGTTATAATTTAAGGGCCCTTTCTAAAAAACAATTTCTGGTCAAGTTTAACCACTTTTAAAGTGGGTTTTACCTGAGGGACCCGCCCCCCTCCAAACAAGCCCCCCCATCTCAGGCAAGGGTTTCTAAGTGCCCGGGGGGCCCCCTCTGTAAAAGTGCCTGTTATTGGGAGTGGGGCCCTTTATTTAAAAATATAGTGATTTAATATAACGCTAATTCTTCAGCTGAAAAAACACCAGACTTGTGGAGCAGCTTGTTCATACAGTCACCTAAAAAAAATTTGGGATATTTGGTTTCTTGTGGGAAAATTTTTAGAAAAAAATTTAAAAATTTTTAAACCTTCAGTGATATTTTTTTTCTAAAAGTAGATTATTTAAGGGCGTAGGCCCCAAACCCAAAGTTTGGGTTTTCTCATCTCAAAAATTTAATGAAACAAAAGAAAAAAACAGTGCCCGGTTTTACACCATCCAAAAAAAGTCAATGTTCAATAAATGTCATGTGGCCCTTTAGCATTTGTTACCCGCTTTATAATGATGTCTCTTGCCCGGGTTTATAAGTCAAGTTATTTGACTGCTGAGGGCCCGGGACCCAATCTTCTTCAGAATTACCACATAGGGGTTTTTTTTATGGGAAATTTAAAATTTTTTGCCCTTTTATCTATTATTTTAAACAATTCACAGGAAAGTCTTTATTCATGAAAAAGGTATAATGTATCAAATTTTTGGGTAAATGCTGTTGCCCTTTCTTGCCCCAAAAAATTTAAAGTCCAAAATATTATGTGTCATGCCCAAACAAGCCAATTTGTTCCCGGGTGATTTTAAGGGGAGGGGAACATGTCCCGAATGAAACCCCCAGCAAAAAAGAATGTTTCGGAAGTCTGCTTTTCCCTTTTTTCAGTGCCAAAGGTATCTAAACAGGGAAATTTCTTTTTAAAAATGTTTTGGGGTGGTCACCATATATGAGTTTGGAGTTGTGTGGGGATTTATCATCCGCAAAGGGGATTGTTTACAATGAAAGCGGTCAATAATTTTTTTGCCTTTTGTGCTTTTTCAAACTCTTGTATCTAGGGCTGCAAAAAAGCTGGGTGACACTCTGTGACACAAAAAAAACTAAAGTGGGCCCTTTCCCGTCTGAGGCATCCCGCTTGAAAAGTCTCGAAAAGACAAGGGGGACGTTGTCAATTGCAAGATGTTGTCTTGGTTTCATGATGTCAAAATTTTTGGGAAAAGGCCCGATGAGCAGGACGGTTTAAATCCCAATTCAAAAATTTATCCCCACATTTATTGGGAAGATTCCCGGGGGTTTAAAAACCTTTCTGTGAATTTTGCCCTTAAAGGGGTTGTCCCCGCTTTCAATGATTGGGTTTTTTAAATTTAAAGGGTCTTTTAAAAAAACAAGCAGGTTTGCAAATTTTATGTTCATTACAAAAAGTCCTACTGATTTTGAGGGAGCCCTGTTAGTTTTTACTACATCAGTCCTCAAAATTTTTCTTTTTGTAGCCGACCTGTTTATCCTTATTTTTACTGGCTGTCAGGTTTGAATTTAAATCCAAACAAAATTTGAAAAACAGGTTGGAGCAGAGACCCC
>JAODAL010017491.1:0-77575 GCA_025379985.1 Phyllomedusa bahiana
GGATTGCTGTTATGTGGGGTCCCACAAGGGTCAGTATTGGGCCCTACCCTTTCTTCAACATTTTCATTAAATGATTTCAGGGATTACACAGTAGAATTTATCGATCTTTTGCAGATGATACTAAGCTCTGTAAAGTAATCAAACACAATAGAGGATAATGTGCTATTACAAGGGAAATCTGGGATAAGTTGGAGGCCTGGGCAAGGAAATGGCTGATGGGGTTTTAACACAGATAAATGAAAGGTTATGCAAAAGGGGGAGGAAAAATCCATTACATGATACATGTTAAATGGAAAAAAGGGGGGTTTAAAAGTGACATGGAAAAGGGGACTTGGGAATCGGTGGACAGTAAACTTAATTGTAGCAGCAGTGTCGGACACAGCTGCCAAGGCAAATAGGATCATGGGGTGCATTTAAAAGGGGCATTAGAGGCACTGATGAGAAAATTATTCTCCCATTATAAAAGTCACTGGTTGGGACCACACAGGGAAATATTGTGTACAGTTTTGGGCACCAGTGCACAGGAAAGACATTGTAGAGCTTGAACAGGTACAAGGCGGGCAACAAAATTTTAAAAAGGGGACTGGGTGGACTACAATCCCCAGAAAGATTAGCAAGATTGGGGTTTTTTTAGTCTAGATAAAAGACGGTTTAGGGGGGACATAATAAATATTTTTTAAATACATCAAAGGTCAATATAGAGATCTCTCCCAAAGATTTATTTATTCCCAGGGCTGTATCTAGAACAAGGGGGCATCCTCTACGTCTTGAGGAACGAAAGTTTTACATAAACATAGAAAGGGATTCTTTACTGAAAGAGCAGTGAGACTGTGGAACACTTTTGCCAGAGGAAATTGTCATGATGAATTCACTGACGGAGTTCAAAAAGGGTTTGGATGCATTTCTGGAGCGTAATAATATAACAGGTTATAGTGTCTAGGATTTGGGGGAGGGTCATTGATCCAGGGATTTTTCCAATTGCCAGATTGGAGTCAGGAAAGGAAATTTTTTTCCCAAAAAAGAGGACAATTGGCTTCTACCTCATTGGGGTTTTTTGCCCTTTCCTCTGGATCAACACCTTAGTACAACAGGTGAATGGATGGACGTCTGTCTTTTTTCGGCTTACAAACTATTTAAACTATGTGCTGGGGGCCTTTTAATCTAATTTAATAAATTTTGGGGGGACCTTTAATCAAATTTTTCATGTGCAGGGGGAAGGGACAATCTACCTATATACATGCTGTGGTCCCTTTTAAGCTTTTTTTATATTGAGGGGGGACGAAAAGCTATCTATATACCTGCTGGGGTCCCTATAACTTCCCCAATATTTGGGGGGGGGCCCATTAACCTGCCTATATCCCCCAAAGGGGATTTTAAAAACCCGGGCCTAGATCCCTCCCGGGGAGGACTTTTTAACCTCCCCTGTATCCCTGTGGGGGAACATAAAAGCTGCCTAAAAAACCTGTTGGGGGACCTATAACCTTCATTTTCCCCCTTGCTGGGGGGGCCAAAAAAACCAAACATATAACTAATGGGGACCTATAACCTCCCCCAATTATACCTACTGGGGGACATAAACCCCTACAAAACCTATCTATGGGAGAATAAAAAGTTTATTTTCCACCTACTGGTGGGAAAATTAAAAATTTTACGGGGGGACCTATTCCCTTCACGGGGGGCTTTAAAATTAAATTTTGCGTTGTAAAAGTCGTAATAGTTTTTAAGCCGGTTTTTGAGGCATAAAAGTCGTTTGAAAAAGAGTTTTGCAATAAACTCCGGCACTATTAGTGGTATATGGGACCCCACAGGTGTTTCACAGTTTTTTTTTTCATGTTAGCCTGTAAAAAAGGGAAGGGGGAATGAGTGTTTTAAAAACGAAAAAGTTAAAAAATGGCACAATTTTTAGGCGGTCGGAAATTTCCGATCACGCGATATTTTAGGTGACAATCTTACGGGATTTTTTACTTTTCACGCCATTTTCAGTGTTTCCTGTTTTTGGGCCCGGCCAGCAAATCAGTTTTAAAACTTTGAGCAGGGTGAGCTGGGTGTGCGCCCGTCAGGGACTGTGATGTGTAGGGTTTTGTCATTGGCTTAAAAAATTAACATAAACCTTGTTTTGATAAAAAACAGCTTTTTCCGTTCGGGTTTTTCAGTGTTTCAGTGTCTTAAATAGGGGAAAGGTGCGCAAAGGGTCTCTTTTCAAAAAAAAAACAGCTCAGTTCAGGACACGGGTTCTTCTGTTTTTTCCTACGGGACAACTATGTTTTTTTGCTGTGAACATTGGGAATATAGGTAGTTTAAAGAGGAATTTCGTTTTATTTGTAAGACAGAGATTTTAAAGAAGCATTTGCGTTTGCCCCGCAGTGGGGGGGGTGGAGGGGAAAGGACAAAAGGGTTTTGGGGAAAGGGGGTGCATAGGATTAAGTGACAGCTTTTTTGAAGTGACTATAAATTTTGACCGAATTAGGGCCCGAAGGGGGCGAAGGGGGGCAAAAACGTATCTTTGAAAGTAGCTGGGCCCTTTTTACCTACAGCTTTGTCACCATGTTTACATTTGCAATTTTCTTGCTCCCCTCTTCCCCCTTTTCTACGCCCAGTATCCCTCCAAAAAAACTCTACCCACATTAGCTCCTCTTTTCCTTCCTTTACCATGCCCCGCTTTCTCATGCATTACTTATTTAAATTTCCAAACCCCAAACCCCCCTTTCTTGCAGGGTGTGCAAAAAAAAAACCCCAATCGCTCATATTCATCATTTGAACCTTCTGCAACCCACTTTTCATTTTCCTGCTTTTTTTTTTGCTGCAGGAGACTCCCCCCAAACCCCCGGTACCCTTTCCCTTTCTGCTATCCCCCCTTTTTCTCCCACAGAAAACCTGAAACCTGGTAATATTTTTTTGTACGTCTTTTCCTCTCCCATTTAAATGTGCTTTGGGGAAACGCCCAAAATCTGTCTGAAATTAAACTCACGGGCTGTCCATGCCCTTTTTCCCTTTTCTATCCCTAAATTTTTTCCTTTAGCTTAAACGGGAAACTTGGCTCCAGAAATTTCAGACCCGCCATCCTTGCTCCCCTCACATACGGGGGCCCTTCCTTTTTCCCCACCCCCAGCCCCGGGGAAGGGCCCGGGTGGGGGAGTTGGAATACTTCTCGCTCCACAGTGCACCTAAGGTCATTCCCCCTGTCCCTCATTTCACTTTCCCCCCCTTTTGGGTCCACACCCTCAGACTCTTTGGAAATTTTCCATAGAGTCTCAGTTGTCTACAAAAACCTCCCGGCTCACCCCCCCAAGTTTCTGGACCCATTTTGTTTGCCTTGGGCTTCCTCATTTCCTCTGGACTGAAATACCCACCCCATCATGGGCGATTTAAAACCCCCCATTGATTTACCCTTTGTCTCCTTCCCCTCTCAGTTTTTTTTCAAAACCCTTTCTTCTTTTGGGCCCCTCTCACTTTTTTCCGGGACTCCCCAAAATAACAAGGATGGGAACTCTTTTTGATCTGGTTTCTGTCCCCTTTCCCCGCCTCAATTTCAAATTCTTCCCAAATCTCCTTATGAACTCTGGGGTCAAAAACTTTTAATCTCTTTTAAATTTTAACAACTTTCAGCCTTCTCTGGACCCCTACCCGTCGCCCTTTCCCGGAAATTTTTCCCCCTTTTCAGCATCAGGAGCTCCAGACACCATACGGGTCCTCATTCCCCCCAATCCCTCTCTCCCCTTTGTCCTGCCCGGCTTTTTAAACACTACAATAAAAACCCCCTTCACTCCCAACCCGGGAAACTTTTGGCCCACTCCCCACACCGCACCCCCAGAGTCGGGACGCCCGCACCCTTGGGCCCCACGCCTCAGATCGCCATTGCAGCGCTGTTCCAGGTGGTGAGGGGGTCGTGAAGAAAGTAAAAAGCTACCGGGCCAGACTTTCTCCAAAACAAATTCATGTCGGAAAACCCTCCCCAAAACTCCCCTTTCCCACTGTCCCCAAACAAAAATTTTTTAACCTCCCTCATTCCACATTAAACAACAAACCAAAAAAGCCTGTTTGACCCCTTCCACTCCCTCCTCACCCCCAAAGCTCGGGCCCCGGTCACTGCCCTCTGTGCTAAAGACCTGGCCACTCATTTCAAAGACAAAATTGACAGCATCCGGCAAAACATCAAAATCACAATCCCCAATTAACACCTTTCCTGTCCCTCCCCGCCTTTCCCCCAAAATCTGCTCTCCCCCCCTTGACCCGCCATCAAAAGAAGAAGTGTCGGCTTTTTCCTGTTTTGCTCGCCCCCCCAAATTGCTTTAGTGACCCCTTTCCCCCCCACCTTGTCCTTTCCTTTTTACAGTTTTGGTCCTCTCTAACCTCACTACAATCTGAAAACCTCTCTCTCTCCATGGTATTTTCCCCAATTTTCCCCTTTTTTAACATGTGTTATAACTCCCTTATTTAAAAAAACCCCTCCCGGGAACCCTCCTGCGCCCCCAAAACTACTGACCAGTCTCTAACCTGCCCTTCATCTCCAAATCCGGGAAAGTTTGGGGTCTACTCTCGCCTAATGGGCTATTTTCTCCGCAAACTTTTCTTTGGGCCCCTCTGAAAATCCGGTTTCCGGGCACCCTTACACTCCACAGAAATTTGCTTTTTAAAAGTTTCAAATGATTTTCCTGACAGAAAAAATTGCAGGGAAACCTTAATAATTGCTGCTTCTTTGGTTTCCCCTCGGAGCTTTTGGCATGTTGATCCCCACCTCCTCCTCAACATGCCCCCGGCGCCTTTCGGTTTCCGGGGACACCGCCCCTTCTTGGTTCTTTTCCCCAAACCTCTTGCCCCGCTCTTCATTTTGTCTTTTTTCCCGGTTTTACCTCCTTTTCCTTTCTTTTGCTGTGGGGGTTTTCCTCAGGGACCCGTTCTTGGCCCTCTCCTCTTTTCACTTACACAGCCCCATTGGACAAAACCCATCATTTTTTTGGTTTTCCAGTCCCCATCTTCCCGCTGATGGACACCCCAACTTTTCCCCCCCTTCCCCCCCCCCTAAAACCCCAAAACACACCCCCCTGCCTGCTCCCAAAACACAGTGTTTGGGTCTGCCCGTGTCTCTGACCCCGGGGTCCTCTCCCTATCCCCAACAAAAACCTCACTAAAATGAATTTCTAATCTTTCCCCCCCATCAAATACCAAACCCTCCCCCGCTATTTCTCTCCCCTTTTGGTGGCACACCCATAAACTCCTAGGCGAAGGCCCGCTTTTGGGGGGTTATACAAAGACTCTGATCTGACTTCACCCCCTATATCCAATCCCTTGCACACTCCGGGGTCACCTGCACCTCAAGAACTTCCCCAGAATCTGCCCATTTTCTCTTTGTGGAAAAAAACTCAAACTTCATTGTTGCTCTTATTCATTCTCTTTTCCGACTACTGAAAACTCCCTACTTGTTAGTCTTCCTCTCGGGAAAACTTTTCCCCTCAAAAAATTCTGTCCTGAATGAAAGCAGCCGGGTTTGGGTTTTCTTTCCATCGCTCAATACTGATGCCTCTCCCCTGTTTTCGTCTTGCACGGGCTGCCTATTCGGGTACAGAATAAAAATATAAACTCATCCCCCTCACACAAAAGGCTCCCCACAGGGGCTGCCCCCTTTAAACTTTCCCCTCCTTATCTCTGTCTACCCCCCTTCCCCAGGGCTCTCCTTTTTGCAAACGGGTTTCAAAGGGATTTCCCACCTCACATCCGAACCCCTCCCTTCCCCGTCTCCAAGATTTTGCACGTATTGAAAAGTTCTTGGAACATTTTTCCCCCAAATGTGTTTCACCATAAAACCCCTCTCAAAATTTTTTAAGTGCGCTCTGAAAAAAAAATTTTTAAAGAAAACCCTTTCAGATCCCTAATTGTCAACCCCAAAATTCTGTCACAGTTGCACTTCCTGTTTTTTGGGCCCAACCCACGGGGCATTAAATCGTATATAGATGTAGGGTTTGGGGGGGGGGGGGGAATTGGCGGGTTCACCCAAATTTTTATGATTTTTACCCCTTTATTTTTTGTAACTGGTTGGTTTCCATTGAAAACCAAGCACTTGTCCCCCCTTTTGTTTCCCCCCTTCACCCAAAATGGGATTGTAAGTCTTGGGGGCGGGGCCCTCACACCTCGTGTCTCATTTGTCGTAGCTTTTTTTATAATTTGAAATTGTTGGTTTGTCTGTGCTTATTCCCTTATATTGTAAAGTGCTGGGGAATATGTTGGCGTATATAAAAAAGTTTAAATTTTTAAATTATTATTTTTTTTGTGCACCCCCGACTCTGCTTTGAACCTGCTTTTGAAAATTGGCTTTTTTTAAACCCTTTTTGGCCAGAAAACCTCGCACTTGAGGGTAAAAATTTTCCCTTTTTTTTTTTGTGGTCCCATTTTTTTTTTCAAATGCCCGTTGTACGCCAATTTTGATACAGAAATTTTCTTTTAACTTTCTCGTTTGCCCTTTGTTTCCCAAAAAAACGCAATTTTTTAATTCCGTGAAACTTTTAAGTAGCTGTTTTGCAGGGGTGCACCCCAGTTTTTTTAAAAGAGCCACCTTGTACTTAAATTTGAATACGGGAAATTTTTGGGGAGTAACTGTTTTGGGGTATTTTTTATTGGTGCAAAAAACCACCTTTTGTTATCCGTATAAAATTTTAAATTGTTGTATTGCACGGGGATGCGGCCCCAAATTTTTTTCAAATAAGCCATGTTGTACGGCAAATTTTGATTTGAAAATTTTCTAAATAACCCGTTCTGTTTTTCATTGCTGCCCAAAAAATTTCCCAAATTTTTCATTCCCTGTAACTTTTGAATAGTTTTTTGCGCTTGGGAATATCAGTTTGGCGCGATTTGCGCACTTGTATGATAGTTTGTTGAAAAACTATCAATTCCCAGTCTTTTTGGGCAGTTGTAAATTCCCCGGGGGGTGAAGGAAGAACGCTTTAAACCCAAAAAGGGTTTGTGCTTTGTTTCGGTAAAAAAATGTCCTATGTCAAAATTGCGGGGGGGGGTTTTTTTTATTAATCTTAGCCCCCTTTTTTTGAATTTATTGCCCTCCTACATGGGGGGGACACTACAGATTTTTCTCAAAGCCTAGATTGGGCTCTCTTAGACCCCCATGCTTTTTTAGCTAGCAAACGATGTGGAAACCCTTTTTACACGTCCATTCCACACCATCTAGGCTTGAGGAAAAATTCAAAGTTTTTTGTCCTCGAGGCCCCCCTTTTTCGGCACTTTTTAAACTGTGGGTCATTGGGAGATTTAAAGGGGATGCTCGCGGTCCAGGCGGGATGGTCAATGTCCAAATTCAAATAAAATGGTGGGTTTAAAGACTCCCCTTTTTTTGGCACTTTTTAATCTTTGGGGGCATGCGGTTTTAGGGTCTTTCTGTGTTACCGGACAGGGGAAAAGTCAATGGCCAAATTCCCAAATAAATGTTGGGTTTAAAATTTTTACGGCCCTTTTGGCACTTTTTTTAAATTTTTGGGGCATGCAGGTTTAAGGGTCATGGGTGTGGTTTCAAGTTTTTTTTTTTTTAAAGGGGTGTGAATAGTCTGGTTAAATTTTTTTTTGGCTCTTGGTTTCCCCAATTGTCTTGCCTAAGATGTAGAAAGTATCCCGTTTTTTTTGTGGATGTTTTTTTCCAGCTTCTCCCGCCCTGTTTGGGGGTTTTAAAAATGAAGGGTCGTTCCTTTTCCCCTAGATTTTAATGGTGATCGGCAATAATCTGTTTCGCTTTTCGGATATCGTAAAGATAATTGCGATATCGACTATCGAATTTGATAATGATAGTTGAAACGTCGCCCCATCACTAAAAAAAGGGAAAAATTTTAATTTTTTTCCCAATTTAAAATTTAAATTAAAGCTAAAACTGTTTTTTTCTTTTAAAAAAATTTCCCAGGAAAAAATCACCCCCAAAATTTGGTTTAACAAAAATTTTTGTTTATTAATACCCTAATGTGGGTGTTAAAATGCCCCGTTTGGATTCTTTGGGAGTGTGTACAAGGGAGAAAGCATTTTGACTTTTGGAATGCAGATTTTGGTGGGTTTCCATGTCACAGTTTACAAAAATCCCCAACCCTCTCAGGGAAAAGATGAAACCTTCCGAAGTCACCCTAAAATGGTTTTTAAAAACCCCCCTATGGATTTCATCTAGGGGGTTTTTTGGGGCATTTCGGCTAAAAGGTATCCCCAGTTTTTTTAGCAATTTTTGGGGGTGTGAAAACGGAAAAAAAAAATTTTTGCTGTTTTGGGCTTTTATTTACATGAAAAATTTACTATGGGGGTTGGTACAAAATTTCAAACCCAAAATCCAATTTTTTTATAGTTTTTTAAGGGTTTTATTACAATTAAAACAAATAATTGTTTTTTTGTATCCTTAAACTTAAAAGCAATAAAATTTTTTATTTCTTGTATTTGAAAATTGTTCTTTTTAAAGGGTGGCTGAGTTTTCTTTGGGACTATTATAGGGGTTTATTTGGGCACTTGGATTGCTTTTCATCAAAGGTTTTTTTGGGAGGCAGGTTGGCCCCAAAAAAAAAGTAATTCTGGGAGTGTTTTTTATTTTTTACAGGGAGTCCCCCGTGCGATTACAGTGATACCAAAAATTTTCAATTTTTAAATTTTTTTACGTTTTTTTCACAAAAAAAAATAGTTAAAAAAGAAAAAACGTTTTTGCATTGCCAAAGTCTGAGATCTTTTTTATTTTTCCGTGTATGATGCTATTTAGGGGCTTGTTTTCTTGTGGGTTGAGTTGCCGTTTTTATTGAAAGTGTAATGAAGTTTCAAACATTTCCCCCAAAAAAATGTTTAAATTGTTAAAAAACAATTTTCACTTTTTCCAAAAAACAAGTTATTAAAATCCCAAAAGATGTAACGGCAAAGTAGTATATGTAACAAAGTTTTTGGTTTTTAAACCCCCTTCCCCCCCCTTACTCAAATTGGGGAAACATTCTTGGGGGGCAATGACTTTTTTAAAACTGTGTTTTTGGGAAGTAAAGGGTGAAAAAAAAATACGCAATTTTTGGTACTTTTTTTTATATTTCCCGTTCTGCTATGTACTGTAAGGGGTCATTCAACCCGGGTGATTTGGGGACTGATTTCGCCCTTTCTGCGACCGTTTTTTGCCCCTGCAGTTTTGGGGTGAAATCCGTCTCTGTCATTATGGTAAAACCGAATACGCCGAGGGGGAAAAAAGTGACATTTTCAATTTTTTTACGGTTGGGATTTTAAGTGCCGTGATTTTAAAGACTGTTTATGGGAAACCCGGGGGCCCAGTTTATAGTGGGGGGTCTTTTAAAAAGGGGTGTTCTTTGCCCGATAAACCCCAAACCTTTTCCCAGGAGAGTTTGGGCTGGGGAAGGTTTTTCTCCTTTGGGCTGCTTTTTCTCTTCCCGGGGGGCAAAAAAGCCTGTTGAAGAGGAAAAGGGTGTCTGATCCCAAATATTTGGGGGTTTTTGTTCCCCGGAAAAGATCCTCCACGGTCGGCACTTTTAGAGGGGGGGACCCTGATGGGCAGGGGTGGGCGCAGAAGTTGTCCATAAACGATGAAGAAGGGAGCGGACCCAGCTGACTCCGAGTCTAAGGAATTATATGAGAATTCGGCCCATGGTAACAGGTTGTTTTGCCAACTATCTTAAGGGGTCCTGTACGGCTTTAAAGAAGGCAACACCAAAGGCTTTATAAACTTTATTATATGAAGAACAAAGTGATTACATAAGACTAAAGGACGATAGTGTGATATTGTGCATCCTTTTGCATAATATAGATTACAGAAGCAAAGCACATATTTACATCATATAAGTAACAAAGGTAAAGCACAAACACCCATCTCCTGCCCCAAGGCTCCTGGACTTGACTATGGTGGGTCCACCGGATGAATGCGATAAGGCAAAGCACTCACACTTATCACTAGTGAGTACAATACAATAAAACACTGCAACCTGTCTCCCACCACAGAATCCTCCAGTGCCTTATGGCAGGTCCATGAGCTAATACAATACTGCATTATTTACACTGCACGCTGTAAAGCACCTGAATCTATTCTCCTGCCCCAAGGACCAGTTAGCATCACTATAGCAGGTCTTAGAACTCAGTGCATCACAAGGGTTAACATACTTTAAAGCACCTAAATCGATTTCCTGCCACCAGGACCAGTTAGCGTCACCATCGCAGGTCTTCAAATTCAGTGCCATACTTACACCTCACCAGGATTTCAATCTGTCTTAATCTCTGTCTGCTGGAGAAGCCAACAGTGGTGAGAACAGAGAGATCCCCTGGGATCTACACGGGCGTCCCTGGTCCAAGATGGCTTCTGATCTCCCCACTGTGTGCTCCAGCTTATATCTCATTTGAAAACAAGTGCCTGTGTAACCAAATGTTACACAAACTCTGATAGGTTACATTTGTCCAATATAACATCTCTCTCTTGAATGGCCAGTTCTCGAGAGGTCACCTTACACCGGACAAAGCTATCATAGGATGAGAAACATCAGAAAACTCCTGGCAACATAGATACCGAAACTGAGAAATAATAAGAAAACTATGCGATAATGAGACCAGGTGATGAAGACTCCTGGTGGGAACACTCTTCTCACCAAACAACTATGCGATAAGAATACATAAACAGATATTGTTTTTACTTACTCTTGCAGTCACTAAGAAAGTTACTTTATTATATGAGTTAAACCAAGCTGTCTTAAAGGGATCCAAACAGTATGGATTCTTGATGGCCAAATAACGTATTAGCATTGCACATGTTAGCCCAGTCGTCTTGACGTGCCGAAACGAAATGCCGTAGGTAGTTGCCCAGAACCTGATTTACCCGCTCCACTTGCCCATTGGTCTGTGGATGGTATGCCGAGGAGAAGTCCAGCTTAACCTGTAGCTGGGCACAGAGGGAGCGCCAGAAACTTGGACACGAATTGGACTCCACGGTCTGAGACAATATGCAGAGGAAGACCATGTAAGCGGAAAATGTGCAGGAAGAACAGGCTGGCAAGACAAGGAGCAGAAGGGAGACCTGGCAGAGGAATGAAATGGGCCATCTTTGAGAACCGATCTGTGATTACCCACACCACGGCATTACCGGAGGATTGGTAGTGGTTGAAGCAAACCCGCCGCCTTGTGACGAGGAGACTTGTTCTGGGCACAGGAAGTGCAAGATGCCACGAATGCATGAACATCTTTAACGAGGTCAGGCCACCAATAGAAGCACGAGATCAGGGAGCAATACTTTTGTACCCATGGATGTCCAACCATTCTAGAGCAATGTCCCCAATTAAGTATCCTCTTCCACAGAGCCGGGCGAACATATGTCTTGCCCGGAGGGATTTGATGAAGATCTACTGGTGCAGCGGAGATTAGTCGTTCAGGAGGGATGATGTGCCGTGGTGCGGGTTCATCCCCTATCACGTCCAAAGCCCGGGAGAGAGCATCCGCCTTGACATTCTTTGCAGCTGGATGAAAATGAATGAGAAAGTCAAATTGGGAAAAGAAAAGCGACCAGCGGGCCTGTCGGGGATTTAACCATTGGGCCGTCTACAGATAGAGGAGATTTTTGTGGTCGGTGCACACATTGACCGGGTGATGAGCTCCTTCGAGGAGATAGCGCCATTCCTCCAAGGCCAGCTTGATGGCCAGTAATTCCCGGTCACCAATGGCGTAGTTCTTCTCTGCGGCCGAGAAGGTCTTGGAAACAAACCCGCATGTGAGGGTCTTGCCTTTGGGCCCTTTTTGAGTAAGCACAGCACCGTCCCCCACCGAGGAGGCGTCGACCTCTAGAAAGAATGGTTTCTCCGTATCTGGCCGGGAGAGTACAGGTGCAGAGGCACAGACCGACTTCAATTTAGAAAAGGCTTCCTCTGCCAACGGCGGCCAGAGCTTTGGATTAACATTCTTCTTGGTTAGTGCCACTATAGGTGAAACCATCTAATACATAAATCAGTGGCACACTAAAGACTAAGTAAAACCTCAAGTTATATAGGAATATAGGAAATGCTTTACAGCTAAGGAAAATATGAAAAACCTGGGACTCTTAGTTTACAGTATTTGATCAAAGATTGTATAAGCTCACTCCCAAACACGTCAAGGGGTTCCCAGTAGCAGGTAAGTCCCTACACTAAATAACATGTTACCTTGCTAGGGAGTCCAATTCATGACTGCCACTTCCCCAGGAGTGATAGGAACCTGCAATTGAATTTAACCATGCACCAAATTTAAATGAGGTGGTTGAGTGCAGCAAGCCAATTAGATTTGCCATCTCCCAAATAGACTACAAAATGTAAAAGGCTTTTGCACATCTAATTATATCACTTTTGAAAACGTAAGCTTTAGGTGCACACTGAAAAGGCAATGACATACATCTAATACATAAAATCAAGTGGCACACTAAAGACTAATAAAACCTCAAGTATAATAGGAATATAGGAAAATGCTTTACAGCTAAGGAAAATATGAAAAACCTGGGACTCTTAGTTTACAGTATTTGATCAAAGATTGTATTAAGCTCACCTCCCAACACGTCAAGGGGTTCCCAGAGCAGGTAAGTCCCTACACAAAAACATGTTACCTTGCTAGGAGTCCATTCAGACTGCCACTTCCCCAGGAGTGATAGGAACCTGCAATTGAATTAACCTACACAGATTTAAATGAGGTGGTTGAGTGCAGCAAGCCAATGAGATTGCCATATCCCAAATAGACTACAAAATGTAAAAGGCTGTGCACATCTAATATATACTTTGAAAACGTAAGCATAGGTGCACACGAAGGCAATGACATACATCTAATACATAAATCAGTGGCACACTAAAGACTAAGTAAAACCTCAAGTTATATAGGAATATAGGAAATGCTTTACAGCTAAGGAAAATATGAAAAACCTGGGACTCTTAGTTTACAGTATTTGATCAAAGATTGTATTAAGCTCACCTCCCAACACGTCAAGGGGTTCCCAGAGCAGGTAAGTCCCTACACTAAAACATGTTACCTTGCTAGGAGTCCATTCAGACTGCCACTTCCCCAGGAGTGATAGGAACCTGCTATCACTCCTGGGGAAGTGGCAGTCTGAATGGACTCCTAGCAAGGTAACATGTTTTAGTGTAGGGACTCACCTGCTCTGGGAACCCCTTGACGTGTTGGGAGGTGAGCTTAATACAATCTTTGATCAAATACTGTAAACTAAGAGTCCCAGGTTTTTCATATTTTCCTTAGCTGTAAAGCATTTCCTATATTCCTATATAACTTGAGGTTTTACTTAGTCTTTAGTGTGCCACTGATTTTATGTATTAGATGTATGTCATTGCCTTTCAGTGTGACCTATGCTTACGTTTCAAAGTATATATTAGATGTGCACAGCCTTTTACATTTTGTAGTCTATTTGGGAGATGGCAATCTCATTGGCTTGCTGCACTCAACCACCTCATTTAAATATGTGCAGGTTAATTCAATTGCAGGTTCCTATCACTCCTGGGGAAGTGGCAGTCTGAATGGACTCCTAGCAAGGTAACATGTTTTAGTGTAGGGACTTACCTGCTCTGGGAACCCCTTGACGTGTTGGGAGGTGAGCTTAATACAATCTTTGATCAAATTACTGTAAACTAAGGTCCCAGGTTTTTTCATATTTTCCTTAGCTGTAAAGCATTTCCTATATTCCTATATAACTTGAGGTTTTACTTAGTCTTTAGTGTGCCACTGATTTATGTATTAGATGTATGTCATTGCCTTTCAGTGTGCACCTATGCTTACGTTTTCAAAGTATATATTAGATGTGCACAGCCTTTTACATTTTGTAGTCTATTTGGGAGATGGCAATCTCATTGGCTTGCTGCACTCAACCACCTCATTTAAATATGTGCAGGTTAATTCAATTGCAGGTTCCTATCACTCCTGGGGAAGTGGCAGTCTGAATGGACTCCTAGCAAGGTAACATGTTTTAGTGTAGGGACTTACCTGCTCTGGGAACCCCTTGACGTGTTGGGAGGTGAGCTTAATACAATCTTTGATCAAATACTGTAAACTAAGAGTCCCAGGTTTTTCATATTTTCCTTAGCTGTAAAGCATTTCCTATATTCCTATATAACTTGAGGTTTTACTTAGTCTTTAGTGTGCCACTGATTTATGTATTAGATGTATGTCATTGCCTTTCAGTGTGCACCTATGCTTACGTTTTCAAAGTATATATTAGATGTGCACAGCCTTTTACATTTTGTAGTCTATTTGGGAGATGGCAATCTCATTGGCTTGCTGCACTCAACCACCTCATTTAAATATGTGCAGGTTAATTCAATTCAGGTTCCTATCACTCCAGGGGAAGTGGCAGTCTGAATGGACTCCTAGCAAGGTAACATGTTTTAGTGTAGGGACTTACCTGCTCTGGAACCCCTTGACGTGTTTTGGGGGGTGAGCTTAATACAATCTTTGATCAAATACTGTAAACTAAGAGTCCCAGGTTTTTCATATTTTCCTTAGCTGTAAAGCATTTCCTATATTCCTATATAACTTGAGGTTTTACTTAGTCTTTAGTGTGCCACTGATTTATGTATTAGATGTATGTCATTGCCTTTCAGTGTGCACCTATGCTTACGTTTTCAAAGTATATATTAGATGTGCACAGCCTTTTACATTTTGTAGTCTATTTGGGAGATGGCAATCTCATTGGCTTGCTGCACTCAACCACCTCATTTAAATATGTGCAGGTTAATTCAATTGCAGGTTCCTATCACTCCTGGGGAAGTGGCAGTCTGAATGGACTCCTAGCAAGGTAACATGTTTTAGTGTAGGGACTTACCTGCTCTGGGAACCCCTTGACGTGTTGGGAGGTGAGCTTAATACAATCCTTTGATCAAAAACTGTAAACTCAGAGTCCAAGGATTTACATATTTTCATAAGCTGAAAAGCATTTCCTATATTCCTATATAACTTGAGGTTTTACTTAGTCTTTAGTGTGCCACTGATTTATGTATTAGATGTATGTCATTGCCTTTCAGTGTGCACCTATGCTTACGTTTTCAAAGTATATATTAGATGTGCACAGCCTTTTACATTTTGTAGTCTATTTGGGAGATGGCAATCTCATTGGCTTGCTGCACTCAACCACCTCATTTAAATCTCACAAGGATAAGACAATAGCAGGGTCCTATCACTCCTGGGGAAGTGGCAGTCTGAATGGACTCCTAGCAAGGTAACATGTTTTAGTGTAGGGACTTACCTGCTCTGGGAACCCCTTGACGTGTTGGGAGGTGAGCTTAATACAATCTTTGATCAAATACTGTAAACTAAGAGTCCCAGGTTTTTCATATTTTCCTTAGCTGTAAAGCATTTCCTATATTCCTATATAACTTGAGGTTTTACTTAGTCTTTAGTGTGCCACTGATTTATGTATTAGAACTATAGGTGAAACCAGCGAGGAGAAATGTGGGATGAACTGTCTATAATAGTTAGCGAAACCCAAGAACCTTTGTATGGCTCGGAGACCTACAGGTCGTGGCCACTGTAGAACGGCAGATAGTTTCGTGGGTTCCATTTGTAAGCCTTTGTCGGAAATGATATAGCCGAGGAATGGAAGATTTTCTGATGGAATAGGCACTTTTTGGGTTTGGCATAGAGACGGTTAGCCCTTGAGGACCTGTCGCACATGGACTTGATGGGACTCAAGATCAGCAGAGTACACCAGGAAGTCATCCAGATAGACGACTACACAAGTGAACAGGAGATCCCTGAATATGTCGTAGACAAATTCTTGGAAGACGACAGGTGCATTGCAGAGTCCGAAGGGCATGACAAGGTACTCGAAGTGCCCGTCGCGGGTGTTGAAGGCAGTCTTTCATTCATCACCCTGGCGAATCCGAATCAGGTTGTAAGCCCCTCGCAGGTCCAATTTAGTGAATATCTTGGCTCCCCGAAGCTGGTCAAAGAGTTCTGTGATCAAGGGCATTGGGTAGCGGTTCTTTACAGTGATTTTGTTGAGCCCCCGGTAGTCAATGCAAGGACGTAGGGAACCATCCTTTTTAGCAATGAAAAAGAAACCGGGCCAAGCTGGAGAGGAGGACTTGCGTATGAATCCCTTCTGGAGATTCTCCTTGACGTAGGCAGACATGGCCAAGGTCTCTGGTACCGACAGCGGGTAGACCCTGCCCCGTGGGGGAGACTGGTGATGAGCGATTACGTCGACTATCGTCATCAGGTCGATTGTCGATATCCGATAGTCGATAATAGATTATCGCCGATGACCATTAAAGTCTATGGTAGAGGAACAACACCTTCATTCTTACACCCAAACAAGGGCTGGAGAAGCTGGAATTAACATCCACAACAGTAAACTGGATACGTGCTACATCTTAGGCAACATACTTAGGTTATAAAAGTCACAGAAAAAAAGTCACAGACATTCACTATCCCTGTCTTGTACCACAGCATGACCATTAAACCTGCATGACCCACAAATTAAAAAGTGCCAGAAGGCAGTATTATTTGAACCATCATTTTACTTGAACTGGACATTGACTATCCCTGTCCTGGAACGCAGCATGAGCCCCAAACCTGCATGACCCATAGATTTAAAAAGTGCCAGAAAAAGGAGTCTTTCAACCACCATTTTAGTTAAACTGGACATTGACTATACCTGTTCTGTACCACAGTATGACCATTAAACCTGTCTGACCCACAGATTAAAAAGTGCCTGAAAAAGGAGTCTTTCAACCACCATTTTAGTTTCACTGGACATAGACTATCCCTGTCCTGGACTGCAGCATGACCCCAAAACCCGCATGACCCACATGACGATGATGATGACGACATTTGTGGCCGTGACTGGGATGACGAGGAGGTAAGACTGCTGGATGCAGGTTGTATTAACCACTGAAGAACAGATTGGCGACGCAGTTCCTTACTGAGATTCACAGGGCCCTGACCCAGCGATGACAGGCCTGATGGTCCTGCAACCAACGATCCGCTGGCTTGCGTGTTGTCATCAGCACTGGATGGAGCACCTTCTCTCTTACCTCTACCTCCATGTCCTACACCCCTCTTTTCTCGCTTACCACCTGCATTTCGCTCCATATTCAGAGAGATAAAAATGTAAGAAGGTATGGAAGAGTTTTTGACAGTCTCTTATTAAAAGATGGCAAATCACAGCTATTCTTAAATCCCTCTAATTTCCTACAGCCAACTAGGATTAGAAACTGAAATGATTCTAGTGAATACCTGTGAAATGCGGTCTGGTGGAAGAACCGTAAGACAAAATCAACAGTGTACTTCCTTCAGTCCCAGGGATTTACAACTGCCCAGTAGGACTATGAATTGATAGTTTTCAGCAAAATATCATACAAGTGCGCTATCTGCGCCAAACTGAGATTAAACGAGCGCAATAAAATTATTCAGAAGTTACACGGATGAGAAATTGCGTTTTTTGCAGCAATGACAAACGAGAACAGTTGCTAGAAATTTTTTCTATCAGAATTGTCGTACAACGTGGCTATTTGAAAAAAACTAGGGCCGTGCCACGTGCAATACAACTATTTAATAAATTTTACGGATAACAAACGGTGGTTTTTGCACAATGAAATACACCAACAGTAACTACGAAATTTCTGTATCCAAATTTAAGTATAAGGTGGTTATTTGAAAAAAACTGGGGCGAACCAAAGTGCAAAACAGCTATTTAAATGTTATACGGATAAGAGAAGAAGGTTTTTGCACCAATGAAATACACCTGCAATTACTAGCAAATTTCTGTATAAGTACAAGATGGGTCTTTGAACAAAAATGGCTTGCGCCAAAGTGAAAAACACCTAATTAAATTGTGTACGGATAATAAAAGGTGTTTTTTTCACCTATGAAATACAACAGCAATTACTAGCAAATTTCTGTATCGTAATATAAGTACAAGGTGGGTCTTTGAACAAAACTGGGCTGCGCCAAAGTGAAAAACACCTAATTAAATTGAGTACAGATAATAAAAAGTGGTTTTTGCACCTATGAAATACACCTGCAGTGACTAGAAAAATTCTGTATCCTATTGTAAGTACAAAGTGGGTCTTTGAACAAAACTGGGCTGCACAAAAGTGAAAAACACCTAATTAAATTGAGTACAGATAATAAAAAGTGGTTTTTGCACCTATGAAATACACCAGCAGTGACTAGAAAAATTCTGTATCCTATTGTAAGTACAAAGTGGGTCTTTGAACAAAACTGGGCTGCACAAAAGTGAAAAAAAAACATAATTAAATCGTGTACAGATAATAAAAGGTAGTTTTTGCACCTATGAAATACACCTGCAGTGACTAGAAAAGTTCTGTATCCTAATATAAGTACAAGGTGGGTCTTTGAACAAAAATGGCCTGCGCCAAAGTGAAAAAAACCTAATTAAATTGTGTACGGATAATAAAAGGTGGTTTTTGCACCTATGAAATATACCAGCAGTGACAAGAAAAATTCTATATCCTATTATAATACAAGGTGGGTCTTTGAACAAAACTGGGCAGCACAAAAGTGAAAAAAAACCTAATTAAATTGTGTACGGATAATAAAAGGTGGTTTTTGCACCTATGAAATACACCTGCAGTGACTAGAAAAGTTCTGTATCCTATTGTAAGTACAAGGTGGGTCTTTGAACAAAACTGGGCTGCACAAAAGTGAAAAAAAACTAATTAAATCGTGTACGGATAATAAAAGGTGGTTTTTGCACCTATGAAATACACCTGCAGTGACTAGAAAAGTTCTGTATCCTATTGTAAGTACAAGGTGGGTCTTTGAACAAAACTGGGCTGTACAAAAGTGAAAAAAACCTAATTAAATTGTGTACGGATAATAAAAGGTGGTTTTTGCACCTATGAAATACAACCTGGGAGTGACTAGAAAAGTTCTGTATCCTATTGTAAGTACAAGGTGGGTCTTTGAACAAAACTGGGCTGCACCAAAGTGAAAAAAACCTAATTAAATCGTGTACGGATAATAAAAAGTGGTTTTTGCACCTATGAAATACACCTGCAGTGACTAGAAAAGTTCTGTATCCTAATATAAGTACAAGGTGGGTCTTTGAACAAAAATCGCCTGCACCAAAGTGAGAAAACCTAATTAAATTGTGTACGTATAATAAAAGGTGGTTTTTGCACCTATGAAATACACCTGTAGTAACTAGAAAAGTTCTGTATCCTATTGTAAGTACAAGGTGGGTCTTTGAACAAAAATGGCCTGCGCCAAAGTGAGAAAACCTAATTAAATTGTGTACGTATAATAAAAGGTGGTTTTTGCACCTATGAAATACACCTGCAGTAACTAGAAAAGTTCTGTATCCTATTGTAAGTACAAGGTGGGTCTTTGAACAAAACTGGGCTGCACCAAAGTGAAAGAAACATAATTAAATTGTGTACAGATAATAAAAGGTGGTTTTTGCACCTATGACATAAACCTGCAGTGACTAGAAAAGTTCTGTATCCTATTATAAGTACAAGGTGGGTCTTTGAATAAAACTGGGCTGCACAAAAGTGAAAAAAAACTAATTAAATCGTGTACGGATAATAACAGGTGGTTTTTGTACCTATGAAATACACCTGCAGTGACTTGAAAAGTTCTGTATCCTATTGTAAGTACAAGGTGGGTCTTTGAACAAAACTGGGCTGCATAAAAGTGAAAAAAAACTAATTAAATCGTGTACGGCTAATAAAAGGTGGTTTTTGTACCTATGAAATACACCTGCAGTGACTAGAACGGTTCTGTATTCTATTGTAAGTACAAGGTGGGTCTTTGAACAAAACTGGGCTGCACAAAAGTGAAAAAAAACTAATTAAATCGTGTACGGATAATAAAAGGTGTTTTTTGCACCTATGAAATACACCTGCAGTTACTAGAAAAGTTCTGTATCCTAATATAAGTACAAGGTGGGTCTTTGAACAAAACTGGGCTGCACAAAATACAAGGTACTATTTCACCAAAAACTGGCCAAAAACTGGTAAAAAAAAAGCCATTTCAATGCAGGTTCAAAGCAGTCTGGGCTGCACAATATACACTCTCCTTTCAAAAGCCTGCCTGTCTGTCTGTGTTCGCCCGCACCCCCCTACCCTCCTCCACCCCCCCCTCCCCCGTGGCTGTACAGCACTAGATGCTTCTTTAAAAGTCTCAGCCTAACTAACTAAGAAGTGAAATTCTCTAATCTACCTATGTTCTAATGTTCACAGCTAAAAGCATAGTTGTCTGTGTGAACAAAGAGAACTGTGTCGCTGAGCTGTATTGAGGAGAAAGCTAACACACGTCCTGCTCGTATGAGACACACTGGCACACTGATGCTGAACAGGAAGGGCTGTTCTATGTAAAACGAGGGCATGTGATTTTTCCAGCCAATGACAATCATACACGTCACAGTCATGACGTCGCACACCCAGCTCACCCTGCTCTATGCTCTAAGCTGATTTGCTGGCCGCCAAAATGACAGGAAGCGTCGAAAATGGCGCGATAGTAATAGTAATTATGCGCAGATTCTCACCTAAATTATCGCGTGATCGGAAAATTCCGATCAGCATAAAAACCGTGCCGATTTCAACTTTGTCAATTATAATCGCTCAACACTAGGGGAGACGTCCCGGACAGTAGGTAAATAGGGCAGTCATAGGGGCGATGAGGAGGCAATGTCTCAGCTTGCTTCACGGAGAAGACGTCCACAAATTCCTGATACGGAGCGGGAGGACCCGCCACAGGCTTAGACGGTACAGGAGGAGAAGTGGGAAGCACCGGGTGAGATGCCACCAGACGCAAGACTTCGTCCGTCTGCCAGTTGAGCACAGGAGCATGGCGCTGCAGCCACGGAAGACCCAGAAGAATGGACGAAGAAGACCGTGGTAACACATAAAGCACAAGTCTCTCCTTATGCAGCGCTCCCACTTGAAGGAACAGGGGTTCGGTACAGAACCGGACTGGATCACTGCGGATCTCCCCACTGACAGAGGAGATGACTAGGGGTTTCTCCAGGCAGACCACAGCGAGGTTATGCTGGGACACTAAGGCAGCATCCAGGAAATTTCCAGCCGATCCAGTGTCCAGGAAAGCAGAAGCTTGGATCCGGACACCTGATCCAGCGCCGAGTAGAATGGGTATGGTCAAACGAGGAGAGGCCTTGCTCTTACCCAGGGACACATCTCCCACGTATCCTAGATGCATGCATTTCCCGAACGCTGAGGAGGAAGCGGGCAGCCCCAGAGGAAATGTTCAGGGCTGGCACAATAGAGGCATAGGTTTTCTTCACACCGCCGGGTCAGCTCCTGCGAAGTCAAATGAGCTCTGTCCACTTGCATGGGTTCCTCAGTAGCAGGCAGGGAGGACAACTGTGGTGCCCTTTGGAATACAGGAGCTAGGCGGGGAAACCGACGACCTCTGGCAGGTTCGTGTTCCTGACGGAGCTCTTCTTGCCATTCAGAAAAACGGATGTCGATTCAAGTGGCCAAAGAGATGAGGTCACTCAAAGAGGAAGGCGGATCACGGGTAGATAAGGCATCCTTGATCTAGCTGGAGAGGCCTTTCTTGAAGGTAGCGGTTAAGGCCGCATCATTCCATGACAGTTCTGAGGCCAGGGTGTGGAACTGTACCGCGTAATCACCCACCGAGGAGTCGCCTTGATGCAGATTCAGTAAGGCGGTTTCAGCAGAAGAGGCTCGGGCGGGTTCATCAAACACACTGCGGAACTCGGTGAGGAAGGCGGTGAGGGTAGCCGTGACAGGATCATCTCTGTCCCACAGAGGGGTAGCCCAGGCCAGGGCTTTCCCGGAAAGATGGCTGACCACAAATGCGACCTTTGACCTTTCCGTAGGGAATTGGCTCCCCATAAATTCGATGTGCAGGGAACATTGAGTGATGAAGCCCCTGCAAGTCTTGGAGTCCCCATCGAACTTGGATGGCATAGACAGCCGAAGCCTTTGACCAGCAGCCGGAGTGGAAGCCGAAGGTGTAGCGGAAGCCACGGGAGCGGGTTGTTGCTGCTGGGTGGCCATGCACTGCTGCATCATGGTGGAAAGGTGGCTGAGATGCTGGGCCTGCTGAGCGATCTGCTGGGATTGCTGCGCCACGATGGTGGTTAGATCAGCGACGCTAGGCAGAGGCACTTTGGCGGAATCCATGGCCACATCTTACTTTCACGGTTGGAGGTAGTGGATCCTCTGGACCACCGCAAGTGACGGTGTAAGCCACGCCAGGGAGCGGAATCTAAGTAGGTCCTGATTTTCACCAGAGCCCGCCACAAAGCGGGATGGACTTGCTGCGGCGGGAGTCTACCAGGTCGCTACCCCTGACGTCACTTGCTTGCGGAGGCAGCCGAGGTGTAGAGTGGTACAAAATCGGAAGGCAGGCTCGTAGTCGGGGACAGACAGATAGGTCAGGACAGGCGGCAATGGTTCGTGGTCGTGGAAAGGCAGGAAGGTCAGGGCAGGCAGCAAGATTCATGGTCGAGGGACGGAGGCAAACGGTACGGTACACGGTAATCAGAACAAGACTCAGGAATGCTTTCTCAATAGGCAATGGGTACTAAAGATCCGGCAGGGTAACCAGGAAGAGGCAGGCTTAAATAGGGGCAGAGAACGGCAATAGCAAATTACCAGTGCGCTGGCCCTTTAAATTTAACACTGCTGGCACTAGGGAGCGAGTCCGCACGCAGCGGGACAGAGACTGCAGCAGGAGCGTGGCCGGGTAAGTACGTGTGGGAACCGGCGGAGGGACGAGAGGGACGAGACGCCGCCCGGCAGCTGGGCACGGATGCGTTTGCAACCCAGGATGAGGGTCGCAGGGGCATCCGTGACACCAACGTGGTCTTTTCAGCAGAATTTGCTTGCGAGCACTTCATCACTGGACGAGGAGATGGCGGTCGGAGACGTCCGCTGAGATAATTCCGCCAGCCACGATCAGCGGAAACACCGTTCCTCGCTTATCGCCATCGAAAAGGTCCAGGACCTCTCAAGCCTGGGCCTTTTTCGAGCAAGCCTCTGACTCACCCAGCGATGTCATATGCCGCCTTTGCCGTAAACGCATCAGTACAGGAAAGAATCTTGGGTGTTTAACCACCACCAACATGTCTAGTCACATGCAGCGAATGCATGAGTTGAAATGAGGGAACACTTGGCGGAAAAAAGGCCACACCGATGCCGGGTTTCCAACCACTGTCACACCCTTTCTCAGCGTCTTCTCCTCCTCTGCCACTTCCAAGACCAAGCGTTCCTCAGCTGCCCATGTCTCTCAGCGTCATGATCAGGGATCAGCCTACGCTTCAGCCTCCACCGTCGCCCAAGTACCACCCGCACCACCAGAGACACAGCCTACCCCTTCTCCTTCCACCAGTTTGACCTGCACGCCGTACAGCGGCTAGCCTAGCAGCCAGCCTTCTGTCTACCAGGTTTGGGAGCAGAAGAAACACTTCAACCCAAACCATCCCAAAGCCAAAAGCCTGAATGTCGGCATTGCCAGGCTTTTGGCCTTAGAAGTGTTGCCTTTCCGTCTGGTGGACACAGATGGGTTCCGCCACGTCATGGCCCTTGCCTGCCCCCAATACCAGATGCTGATCAGGCATTTCTTTACCAGAAAAGCCGTCCCTGCCCTGGCCAGCCACGTGTCATCTAGAATCTCAAGCGTGTTGTCTGCATCTGTGTCCGGCAAAGTCCATCTGACCACCGATACATGGACTAGTAAGCACAGCCAAGACCACTATATCTCTGTGACAGCTCACTGGGTGAGCTGGGTGGATGTCCTTGGTGGTGACGGTGGCTCTCAGGCTTGGCGCATGCTCTCCAAAACCGCAGGGATGGTGCAGGGTTCTTTCCCCTAAGGTCCATTGGTGGCATCACATGCCCAGAGAAACCAGGCCGTTTTGAAATTAATCTGTTTTGGAGACCGTCAACACACAGGTCAGGAGCTGTGGACGGCTCTTTGTAATGAGACCGAGCGCTGGCTGGGTGACAAAAACCTTGTGCCAGGCAAGGGGGTGTGCGATAACGGTCGAAATCTCCTGGCCACACTTAAGATCGGTAGGCTGGAGCACATCCCTTGCCTGGCATACGTCATGAACCTCGTCGTCCAGAAATTTCTAAAGCGCTACCTGGGTCTGGACTGGCTGCTGAGGAAGGTTCGAGGTCTCAGCTCACACTTCTGCCGTTCGCACCCTGCTTCGTCCCAGCTGGCTGCGTTACAGCGTCAGCTTGCCCACCCCGTCAACCGTCTCATTGTTGACATGGCAACACGCTGGAATTCCACGCTCCACATGCTCCAGTTATTGTGGCAGCAGCGCAATTCCATTATGCAGTACGAAGTGATACATGGCCTGACAGGCAGCGGTGCGGACCTCGAGGTGTTGAGCCACCGAGAGTGGAGGCAGGTGAAAGAGCTCTGCACCATCCTTGCCAGTTTTGAAGAAGACACCAAAATGGTCATTGCGGACAATGCCCTTGTCAGCATGAGCATTGTGGTGATCTTAGTTCTGGAACGATCGTTGGACACTCTGAAACAGCAGGTCCCACGAGCGACGGAGGAGGAGACGGACACAGATGTAGACACAGAGCCTTTCTCTCTGTTGCATCCAGAAGGCCCGGAAGTTTCACAACTTTATGTGCTTCATTAGGCAGTGGTTCGGGGTCCAGGGCTGGTGCAAGGCGGCACCTCAGCTCTCAGGGTACATCATCTGAGGCAAGTCGGGCCTGTGTTGAAGCTGAGGCTAAGGAAGTGGAGGAGGAGGGTGAGGTATTCCTGGACACCAACGTTACCGATGTCCCTGCCTTGGAAACAGGTTGGCACGGATTTGAGGCGGAGGAGGAAGATGAGGAAGATCTGTTTGCTAGTGCCCCTCGACCCAGAGGCTTGGGAAAACAAGGCTTCATCTCTCACATGAGTGCTTGGATGCTCTATTTCCTCCAACATGATCCTCGCATTAAGGCCATCAAAATGAACAACAGTTACTGGGTGGCCATCCTCAATCCCCATTACAAAGCTAAACTCAGCGCTTTCCTTCCACCCACCCAAATAGAGAGTAAAATGCAGGAATTGGAAACCGTGCTGATTGATCAACTGGAGATATCTGTTGCGTCTGATTCACGTTCTTCAAATGTCACGGTGGAACAACGTCAGCAACGTGACAGCAGTAGAGTGCCAAGTAGCCGCAGCGGCAGCAGCAGCAAGCATTGTGGCAGAAGCCTAATGGGTGACCTCTGGCAATCCTTATTTACCACCTCACCAACGCATGTAATGCAGGGCACACATACGACACACAGAGACCGGCTTAAGATCATGGTGCACGACTATCTGCGTCTCAACACCGATGTTTTTGGATATGTTCCGGACCCAATCGACTTCTGGGTATCCAAAATGGATGAATGGCCCGAGCTCGCTCGCCATGCCATAGAGGTGTTGTCCTGCCCAGCAGCCAGTGTCATATCTGAGCGGACCTTCAGCACAGCTGGAGGAGTCATTACAGACAAACGCATCCGGCTTTCCACAGATAATGTGGATCGTTTGACTTTCATCAAGATGAATCAGGCGTGGATCTCTGATGATGTTGTGGCCCCAATTGCCGAGGTCACCGATTAGTTGCCGGTCTACTTCACATTCCTCTTCAAACAGAAATGGTCCTCTTGAAAAAAATTTGTTTTAAATGATCATTTCTTACTGCAATTTTTATTCTCAGTTCCCAAAAGGTCACTTTGCTGATTTTGCAGTGAGGAGACTGTAAAAGACACCAATTATACACGGTTTCATGAAAAAAACTTATTCCATTTACTCACTTCATCTTTAAAATTATTCACACTGTCAATGGTTTTGGGGTCATGGTGCTGTGGTGGCTTCTAAGTGGCATTTCTCCCTCATAATTTTTAACAGGGTCTGAGAAGTCATTTTTATAATTTTTTGGGTCATGCTGCTGTGAAATACAGCTATATTACAGGTCATAACTTTCTTTTCAAAAAATACATCCAGCCACGGCCATTGCAAAAACATATATCTTTTATTGACAAATCTTCTGTGCGGAAGGTATAAAGGGCTACAAGCTTGCCCTTGTTCACGGTCTGGTTCACTTTCACAAAATAACTTCTTTAAATATAAAAGAGACTAACACGTGTTTAATGACATAATTTCCCTTAACTCCTTACTAGCCTAAAATGTATTGGGAAGGAGAAATATATACTTGCTATACATCTAGCTTCAAAGTATACATTTAACACATGTAGATACGTACATCACTAATGTTATTTCAAGATAAAAAATAATAACCACAAGTTTTAAAAAACTAGTGCAATTTTTGCCCTATTTTTTGAATTTTTTTTAAATAACATTTTCTTGTGTCATGTTGGTTACCTTTTTTAGGGCATTTTTTATAGTTGTGTCCTTATATCATCTATTTTTTAACCTTCTGGTGATATTTTCTTTTTCATTCTCAAAATCTGTTTGTTTTGTACAAGCTCTCCTTGCTCTGATAAATTCACCCAAAGGTATAGAATTGATGGTATGTTTAGAATGTGCACTGTTTGCTCTGAGAATTGTATTTCCACTCGTGGGTTTTCTGTATAAATTAGTAATTACTGCTGAAGTAGACGTATTTCCCAAAAGTTGTATATCCAGAAACGAAATTTGTGTTTTATCAAATGTATATGTGAATCATAGATTGATATAATTATTGTTGAGGTATGATGCAAAGTCTGGTATGGAGGTCACATCGTGGCCCCATACTACCAAGAGGTCATCGATGTAGCGCCCATACCAGAGTATGCATCGTCCAAAAGGATTTTCATGACAAAAAATGGTAAAATGTTCCCACCAGGACATAAATAAGTTCGCTATTGATGGAGATGATGTAGCTCCCATAGGGACCCCTGATACTTGAATGTAATATGTATCATCAAATCTGAAATGATTGTTATGTAACAAAAATTCGACACTTTCTAAAATGAAAATTTTTAAACCTTCTTATTATAGATTTTGAAAATGTTAAACTAATTGAAACACATGAAAAGATTGAAACATTTACACAACAACTGGTGCCTTTTAAAGAAGAAAAATTACAAGAAAACATTAAAAATAATATAATTAAAATAGAAAATATTATTGCTAATACCAAAAAAAAGCTAATATCAAAGGGATCTGAATGATTATGAAAACAATAGAGTGTACACGTGGAAAAAAAGATCAAAATTTTAGACAATCTAGATCTATCTTAAAGTCAACCAGATGACGATATAATCTAAAAAGAAGGTTAGTTTTGTTGACATAGAACACACTGAAGCGGGTACCTCAGAAAGACCCAAGACGAGCCAGACAAAACAAACATGATGAAAATAAATCAAACACAAACACTAAGGAAAATACAAATACCGCAACAAAAAACGGGGAAGGAAGTATGCCAGCATGAAAAACAAAGGGACAAACAAAAAAGAAATAACTGAATGTCGTGATTTGGATAATAATGTTGTAGTTCTTACTCCGACTATCCTGACGGAATCACAATATGCCATTCTCAATAAAGGACTTAACTTTGCTCCTGCACGAGACTTTTATCTTTATAATACCATGCTGGACTTAAATCGCTTTGTAAGAACTCTGACAGTCAAAAAATATTTTCAGGAACAGAACGGAGAAAACCTGGACTTGGGTAGCACAGAAAATTTTCATGAACAAGATCGTTATTGTGATGAATTTGATACTATGTCTTTTCAAGAGCAAATAGCATTAGTCATTTTAAAAGAGTTACAATCGGAAGATACAATATCCAGTGTTGTGGGTGCGGACATCAGGCATGTATGTAGTAACCCTGGCTTTTACCCATTAAAGGCTAGGGTTTAAGTAGAAAAGTACAAATTGCATTAAAACAATTTAAAGAAAATAACAATCTAATAATCAAAAACGCGGACAAAGGGGGTTCCATAGTTCTACCAGATGCTGCATTATACTCCAAATTGGTACAGGAAATGTTGGAAGATCATAAGATATATCGCAAACTAGAAAAAGATCCGACAGCAGAAATAAGCCTGGGGGCAATAAATGAAAAACAAAAGACATTTTTGGAAACCAAAAATGCAAGAGTACCCATTTTACATGAAATACCTAAAATACTTACATCCTATCATTTCCAGTACTTAATCACCTACAAAAATTATAAGGGCTACCACTCTAAACAATAAAGCACCATATGGCAATCAAAATGCAAAACACCAAAACTTAGCCATAAATGGTAAAAAAATATATGTAAATTATATTGAAAAAAATTCCATAAAAATACACAAATGTGAATATAAAAAAGAAAACAAACACACACCCAAACAAAATGCTGCTAAAACCCTCCAAAAACAGCAGGGAAAGTGGACACACCTATATATCAGAGAAAAAGGCTGAGGTCAAATATAAATGATACAATATCTTAAAGCATAGCACATACTTAGCTAGGTGTCACCCAGTGTATGGGGGGAATACTAGTGTGGATGGAAGATGGTGTATATATAGACAAAGGCTTCCCAATCACATCTCATATATTTGATAGACAGATAAAAGGTCCAATGAGCCATATATAAACATATTAAATGATCAACGATCAATGATCAAATTTCAGAGGGATCTATCTGAGTTCCAAGTGGGACATATATACAAATGGCAAAAGGGTAGTTCAAAAAATGAGATATCGGTCCTCTTCCATTTCACCACAGGCCTCAACTGGAGGTGAATCGTCATCATCACACTCACATATGGATAAGGGGATTCGAAAATATTCCAAGAGAAACGCAGATACCTCTAAGCGAACAGGCAATAGCAAGAGACGACCATTGGAAAATACTAAGGTAAGTCAACTAAAAATTATCAACTTGTCTGATAAGGTCTTGATCTCATCGCAAATAGAGGTGTTGAGTCGGGGGTTAACATTTGTACCAACGTCTCGCTTTGATGTATTTACAGCAGTAAAAGACTTACAGTTGTTTGCCCGAAAATTGGTGCTTAAGAAATTACACTCAAGAGGTAGCATTGACAGTAATTTTCCCCCTATTATGGAACAAATTGCGTTAACTACTTTACAATCATTGATGGATGAAGATAGTACGGAGGATATTGGTAAGTTTCCTATAAGTATTATCTCTTCCTCTAAAAGTTTCCACCACTTTCACTGTTTCCTCATATTTAGCTATTTGTGAAACTGGTCACAAACGAATTCATTAACATTAAAACTCGTATTGTTGGAGATAACTATACCAAAGAACAATGAGAGGCTGTGAAACAATTGAAATCTATGAAAGATGTGGTGATAAGACCTTCTGATAAGGGCGGCTACATAGTGATTTGGCCTGCTAAATTATATGAAAGAGAAGCCTTTCGGCAGTTGAGAAATGTTGAATGTTATAAGAAGCTTACATTTAACCCTACCAATCAATTTATGGATGAACTGAGATCCATCCTTCGTAGAGCAGTTGACATTGGTGTTTTCACTGAACAACAGTTGTCTTATCTTACTGTACAATACCCACAAATGTCCACACTATATTTACTACCAAAAGTACACAAGGATGTTTTGGTCCCACCAGGAAGACCAATTGTATCTAGAAGGGGTACAATGTGTGAACCCATCTGCAAACTGGTAGAACATTTTTTACATCCATTAGTTGAATTATTGCCATCCTACATTAAAGATACGAATGATGCTTTGCAAAAAATGGAACATGTACAACTAGAGAAGGACATGATGATTGTCATGGCGGATGTTGAATCATTGTACACATCCATAAGACATAATGATGGGATTCTGGCATGCAAAAGTTTTCTATATATGTCTTATTGAATAAAGATTTATGCAATGTTATTATTTAACTTTTGGACTTTGTCCTCAAGCACAATTTTTTTCTTTTTAAGGAAACCATTTATTTACAGCTACATGGTACAGCGATGGGGGCCGCATGTGCCCCCTCGTATGCTAATTTGTTTTTGGGTTTCTGGGAAAGAGCTATCTTTTGCACAGATCCAGTACAGATGATAGAAAAGGTACAACTATGGATGAGGTACATTGATGATGTCCTGTTTATTTGGTAAGGGAGTGTGGAAGATTTAAATTCCTTCATGAACATACTTAATCAAAATGACATCAATGTGAAACTTACCTTTAAATATGGACGAGAGGCAATGGATTTTTTGGATGTTCTGTTGCAGGTGGATGATAGTGGACGTATTCAATCTGATCTCTTTAGAAAAAAGACTGTGACAAACTTCCTTCTTCATGCAAGTTCATTTCACCCCAGAAGCCTTGTACAGAATATTCCAGTTGGACAGTTCTTGCGCATTCGACGGATATGCTCTATTGATGTATTTTTTGAACAACGTGCTGCAGAATTTAGCAACAGATTCTGTGATAGGGGATACACTGAGGGTGCTATTCACAGAGCTTATACTAAAGTGAGATTGTCCAGAAGAGTGGACCTCCTTTAGACAAAGAGGAAAGCTGAAACGAAGTCCAAGGTAAGATTTATCACCACATACAACTGGGGATGTTATCAAATGAGAAAATCAATGAAAAAATGTTAGCATATTCTGCAGAGTGATGAAAGCCTGTTGAATTGTCTACCTGACACACCCTCTGTGACATATAGACGTTCACCTAATCTACGCGATTTATTGGTCAAGAGCAATTATCGTGGAAATCGGCTCGGTCTTTTCAATGCAAAAGGACCCAAATAGGGGTGTAGGCCTTGTGGTAAATGCATAGCCTGTCCGAATATTTCATCTATGGAGGTCTTTTGGAACTCAATGAGAAATATCGAGTATAGGATTACCCACACTATTACATGTAATACGGTGGGGGTGATTTATTTCGCAACTTGTCCAAGTGATCTGATCTATATTGGTCTCACAACATGTGACTTGAAATGAAGAGTGAGAGAACATGTACTGGGTATTTTGGCTGCTAAGGAGGTGGATGAGCTAGCACATCTAAAACCAATCCCAAGACATTTTAAGGAAAAACATGATTGCAATTTTCTTCTCCTCGGGGAGGGGATTGAAAAAGGGTGTTGGCACAAAAGGCAGCTAAATGGATTTTTGATCTGAAGACCTTGGCTCCGCTTGGATTAAATGATTGCCTTAGTTATGCTCCATTTTTGTAAAATGTTTCCTTATATGTCCCTGTAGTTTCTTTATATATTTTTATTTTTGTACTGTGTGATGGTTTGTATGTCTAACATGTTTTTTATTGTTTCAGATGTTGTGTATTATTTTGGACTGGATGGGTGTTTTTTCTTATTGGATGTCCGTTTTTTTGAGAAGAGGTCCCTTTATCAAATAAAAGGATAAAGAGAGATAAAAGAGAAGATTTTGATGAATAAATAAAATATATAAACAAAAAAAAATTATATATATTTTTTTATCCCTTCATGTTATTTTATACTTAATTACACTTTTTTATCATTCATTGTATTTACACTTGTACCTTTGTATATTAATGTAGTTCAATTTTTATATGAAGTATACTCATATTTCATGTCTTAGTCATATATTTATGTTTTATTATCTATATATTCTTGTAATTACTATTAAATATTCACACTTGCACTTTTGACACTTTCACTGCGGCACCGGTTTGTCACTGTCCCGTTTTGGTTCACCTGTTTATTTGTGTTTATTACGTTGTGCGCATCTGTGCTTTAGTAAATAGGTTATGTTTATTCCAGTTCCGGTGTAGTGCAAAGCGCCTGATATACCATTATCAAGATGCCGTTTTTTGCACTTCCGTTTCCGGTCTTTGAGACGCAGTTGCGCTCCACAGGCTTGTATTTTTATTCCAGTTTCGGCATAGTGCAAAGCGCCTGATATATCAATACTAAGATGGCGTTTTTTGCACTTCCGGTTCCGGTCTTTGAGACGCAGTTGCGCTCCATAGGGTTTTATGTCACTTCCGTTCCCGGTCTTTGTGCCGTGTCCGGATTAATTTTGTGGTATGTAAAAGGTTGTTTTTAATAACATGTTGGGATATTTATCCATTATGCTTTATATTATGTTTTGTTTTGTTTTTTTTGTGGGTTCTCTTCTCTTATTTGCCTATTTAAATTATTAATTGATCATTTACTATGTTTATATATGGCTCATTGGACCTTTTATCTGTCTATCAAATATATGAGATGTGATTGGGCAGCCTTTGTCTATATATACACCATCTTCCATCTACACTAGTATTCCTCCTGAAGAAGCCATAGGCGAAACGTGTGTCGGGGTGTGCTGCTCCCCTCCATAATATGGGTGACACAGGCTAATGGGTGCTATTTTTTAAAGGGAATTGTATAAATTTATATTTGACCTCAGCCTTTTTCTCTGTTATATAGGTTTTGTCCACTTTCCCTGCGTTTTTGGGGGTTGTAGCAGCTTTTTTGTTTGGGTTTGTGTGTTTTGTATTCTTTTTTTATTCACATTTGTGTTTTTTTAGGAAGTTTTTCTCAATAAAATTTAAAATATATATATAATTTTTTATATATTTTATATTTTAATATATTTAAATTTTTAATTATTTTTTTTACCATTCATTTCCAGAATTGGAAAGCTTAAGGGAAAAAAATTTAAGTGTTTTTTCCCAAGATAAAAAACCTTTAAAACCTTTTTGGTTCAAACTAAACGGTTATTTAACCCCTTAAACGACCTTGGGAGTATTGAGTAATTTCCCGGGCCCGTTTAAGGGGCCCTTTGCAGGGGGTTTCCGCCCCGGGAAAAAACCCCCCCCCCAAAACGCCCTGGGTTTTAAGCAGAAAATTTCCCCGCTAAAAACCCGGAAATTTGAAAAACCCCGGGGCGGGTGGCTCCGCCCGGGCTGGGGGTTTTTAAAACCCCAATCGGGACACCGGGGCCAAAGATGGCCGCGGCGTCTGAATGAAACGCCGTGGGGTTTGGCGGCCCGATCTGACGACCGGGCATGGGGGTGGGGGCCTTGTGAAGGCCCCCGTTACTTTACCCGGGCCCGGTTTTCCCCATTTTCCTCCGCAGGATAGGAAGGGGGGAAACCGCCATTTTTGTTCACCCAAATGCATTGCCTATGAAAATTTGGCTTTGGGTTGAAATTAAAAAATTCCCCCCACCTAGGGGTAAAAGGTACCATATTGGCCCTCAATTTTAACGGGTTAAAAAAAAAAAAAAAAAAAAAAAGTTTTAAAGTACAAAAAAAAAGTATTAAAGTTAAAATCCCCCCCTTTTCCCATTTTAAACAAATAAAATCATTAAAATAATAAAAAATTTACAAAATATTTGGTTATCACACCCGTCCGAAAAAGTCCGCTCTATAAAAATATAACACATTTATCCGTACACAAAAACACCGTAGAAAAAAAAAAATTTCCAAACCCGGCCAAAATTGGGTTTTTTTGGTCTTTTTAAACGTCACGAAAAAAAGGGAAATAAAAAATGATCAAAAAAGTCGCATTGCTTTCCCAAACTGCTAGCGAAAAAAAAGTACCCCTTCCCAGCCCGCAAAAAATGCCCCCTCTTGACGCCCCTTTGGGGTGTTAGTACAAAAAAGTTTTTGGGTCGAAAACAAAATGGGTGGCACAAATTTTAAAAAAAATAGAAAAATTTTTGGGGAATTTTTTTAGGGTTTCCAAAACATAACGGAAACCCCTACATGTTTGGTAATTCCCGGGAGGGCATAAAAAACCTGTAGAATACAGAAAACATAAAAATATTTCCCCGGAAGATTAAACCTGTAATAAAAAAACCCCGCAAAATGGCGAAAATACTTTTTTTTTCCCAAAATTTGGGCCCCATTTTAAATTTTTTTTTGTTTTTTCCCCAGTATTTTTTCTATAGTTAGTGAAAAAACCCCATTTTTTTGGAAAAAAACATCTTTTCCCCGCAAAATAAAAGCCCCCCTTGTTTTATTTTAGGTGGAAAAAAAAAAAAAGGTTAGGGCCCTTTGAAGGCGAGGAGGGGAAAAACAAAACGTTTTCCCCAAAAAAAAAAAATGCTTTGGGCCCCAAAGGGTTTTAAAAGGTAGCCCCAAAACGTTATTGCAGGCTTTCACTAGGTTCACATGGTCAATAAATTAAAGGGTTTTACCTTAATGTTAAAAGTTTTATTTTACTAGTTTTTATTTTTCCCCCAAGACACTTTTTTTAAGAACTCTTTGGAGTATCATTTAAATAAATTCAGTAATTATGAGGAAGGTTTAAAAATTTTCATTTTAGAAAGTGTCGAATTTTTTGTTTTTAAAAAACAATCATTTCAGATTTGAGATAAAAATTTACATTCAAGTATCAGGGGTCCCTATGGGTGAAAAATCCCCTTTCCCCTCAATAGCCCAAAAAAATCCGGGGGGAACATTTTTACCCTTATTTTTGTCATGAAAATTTCCTTTTTTTGGCGATGATACTCTGATAAAGGGGCAAAAACGATTTACCTCTTAAAATAGGGAAGGGGGCCCCATGGTGGGGGCCCTACCAAAATTTTTTCATCAAACCCCAACAATAAATATACCCAAACTAAAGATTCACATATAAAATTTTTTTAAAAAACAAAATTTCGGGTTTTTTAAAAATACAACTTTTTGGGGGAAAACGTCCCACTTCCCCAAATAATTACCCAAATTTTTTTACAGAAAACCCCCGAGTGGGAAAAACAATTCCCCCAGAGCAAACAGTGAAAAATTCTAAACGTTTCCCCAAAAACCCTTTTACCCCTTTTGGGGGAATTTATAAGCAAAGGAGCTTGTACAAAAAAAACGATTTTTTAGGAAAAAAAAAGAAAAAATCACCCCGAAAATTAAAAAATTTGAGGATATAAAGGGCAAAAACTTAAAAAAATAAAAAAAAAGCCAAAAAAAAAGTAACAAACATGACAATAGAAAATCTGTTATTTAAATAAAATACTCCAAAAAATAGGGAGAAAAATGCACTAGTTTTTTCAACACCTTACAGCAAGGATTTTGAACAAATAAAACATTTTTTACAAAAAATATTAACAATTAAATGGAGAAAAACCAAAAGTTAGCTGAAAATTTTAGATCAAGGGTCTTATGGGGGTCCCCCCCAAAAAAAATTGCCCCCATAGGGAACGAAATTTCCCCCAATTTAATTTGTCTCTAAAAAAGATAATAATAAAAAAATCTGGTTATCCTAAAAAGGATTATTTCCTTGCGGAGGTGTAAGATCTAACACTTGTAAATATGCGAAAAAAAGAAAAACGGTTTTTAAAAAACATATTTCCCCCTGAAAAAGAATACCTATAAAAAACAGGGTTTAAAAAACTGTTATTAATCATGTAAAACTATTTCAAAAATTTTCACGGTGGGTTTGGGGGCTGCAGCTCCCGCAGGGCCCTCCCCCTGCGCTTAGGGGTTTTTGGTGGGGTGCCCCCAGCTGCCCGCAGCCGTGGTTTCCCTTTTGCTTTTGGGGGGTGGAAAAAACCCCGTAACCAGTCCCCGCTCCTTCCCGCCCCTGACAGCCCCCGCGCCCTTTCCCTTGCTTAAAGGCCTTGGTGCGCCAAAAGGGTGGGGTTTGGAAATTTTAAAAGGGCCCGCGCGCCCTTAATTGGTTTTTTGCGGCCCCTGGCCTATATAAAGGGACACTCCCCGGCCCCCAAAAATTGGGCCCGTTTTTTGGGTGCTTACCCTTTCGTCTAGGGGTGTAAGCTGTTCCAACCTGAATTTCCTGTGTACCAAATCCGCCCGCCCCACGTTTCCTGACCCTTCCTGTTTCCCCCCTGGCCCCGAACGGTGCCTTTCCTCTGCCCAAAGGGAAACCCCTGCCGCCTGCCCTGACCTTTTCGCCTGTCCCCGAAATAGCCTTGGATTTTCTTTTTTGTACCAAAGCAGTACCCCCGGGCCCCCAACGCAACAATTTACGTCAGGGGGGAACGACCTGGTAGCCTCACGCCGCGCAAGGGCCAAACCTGCTTTTCCCCGGGGGGGGGGCTCTTGGGGGAAAACCGGGGGGGCTACTTAAAATTTCCCTTTCCCCGGCGTGGCCCTTGCTATCATCGCTTGGTTGGCCCGCGGAAACCCTCCCGCAAATTTCAGTACAAACTGTCCTGGGGTTCCGCCCGGGTACCCCCTTCCTGATATTTCCCGGGGCATTTACGACAGGGATTGGGACCCAGCAAGTCAAATATCAACCATGATGCGAACCTTGGACCCGTTTTTCCTCCCCGGCTGCCGCCGCCGGGAACCCCCCAATCCAATTTCTTCTACCCGCTTTCCCGGGTTTGGGGGCCCTCTCTGGGATCTCCACTTTTCCCCCTGCTACATGGAGATCCCAAAAAGTCCCCAGGGTTTATGAGCCAGTGCCTTAAACCACCTGGGTGATTTGGGCACCAAAATTCCCCTACAAGCGAACCAAAGGGCCTTCCTTTCAGCCCTCTTGTCTGGAGAAGCCCCTTTGGGTTGGGGTAAAGCCACTAGGGGTCGAGGGGGCCTCTGACGGCGGGGGCCTCCAAAAACCTTTCCCCCCGGGGGTTTTTGCACAGTCTTTTAAGGAACCAGGCCATTTTCTCGCGCCGCAGCACTGTCCGGGTTCGTCAGGGGGAAAACCAACAGTCCCCGGGCTTAAATTCGGGTTTTAAGTTTTTTGACCTCGCTTCGGGAAATGGACCCGGAATTTAAAGAAGGTTTTGGGGGCGAAAATTTTTTTTAAGGCCTCTTCCCCGGGGGAAAACAAGGACGAAATCGGCCGCTTGGGGTCTACCAGCCCGCTTTTGGGGACCTTTTAAAACCATTTAAACCAAAAACCCAAAATGGATTTTTCGCTTCGCCCAAAAAAGGGAACAAAAAAGGTTTCCCCTTTAAAGGGGAAAAAACCCTTTCCGTTTCCCCAACCCCTTTTCCCTGTTTGGCCCCACCCTTCCAAACGGTCACCTCTTCCCCTCCGTTGGTTTTCTGAAGAGGAACCTTGCAGGTCAGAGAGCCCACCTGTCCCCGGGGGGAACTTTCTCAGCGTCGTCTGAAGGGAACTCTTTCTTTATTGTGGGGTTCTGGCCACTTTATTGGGGACTGTCCCCCCAAAAAAAAATTCCGGCCCCAGGGCTTTTGTGAGGGGAGGCGAACCCCAGGTGTCAGAGCGGCCTTTCCCCGTTTGACCATTGGGCCCCCCATGTTTTTGGAGTTTCACCGGACCCCACCTTTCAGGCCAAACCCCCTTTAATGATTCCTGGATCGGCAGGAAACTTCATAAGCCAAGAACCTTTTGGCCAGGTTTTTGTTTTTTCCCTGTGATTCCCTTTCCCGAAAAAACCCCATGTTCGGGCTCCCCCGGTTTAGTGGCGAAAAGCTTTGGGCCCCCCGTGGTTTCAGGACCCCTAACCCGACCTTTTTGGGGGAGCACAGGGGAAGGGCGTGCGTTGGGGCTCCGCCTTTTCACCACGCCCGCCTGTCTAAAAAACCCACTGTCCCTCAGGTCCCCTCCCCTGAAGTCCCCCAAGGGCCCCCCGTTTCCCCCCGGGCTACCCACGCCATACTGGGACTTTTTGAAAGTTTTTCCCCGGAAAAAAAAGGCCCAAAAGCTTCCCCCCACCGGCCCTTAAAGAATTTTTCCTTTTACCTGAAAACCCGGCCCGTTCTCCCCCTAGAGGCCGGGGTTTTTTCCCCCTCTCCTTCCCCCTGAGACTAAGGCGATGTCCCGAGTAAATAAGGAGAACCTCCGCAAAGGAAATTTATCCCAAGTCCTCGTCTCCGGGAGGAGCCGGCTTCTTCTTTTGGGGAGGGGAAAAAAACGGGGCCTCCCGGCCCTGCATCGAATATCGGGGCTTAAAAAAAAATTACTTAAAAAAAAAAAAAAAAACCCACCCCGGGTTTACCCTTTATCTCCCAACTATTCAACCCCCCTTCGGTCTAGCCGGGGGGGGGCTTATAAATTTTTAAAACGTAAATTTGAGAAACCCATGAAGGAAAACGGTGTTAAAAAGCGGGGATTTGGCCCCCTTCGAGTATTGGTTTTTTGCCATTCGGGGCTTGCAACCTCCGCTATTTCAAAACCCCGTCAACGAGATCTTCCGGGAACCTACCTACAAACTTGTTAAATTTTCTACTTGGACGATAAATTTTTAATCCCTTTTTTCCCGGGTCTTTATTTAAACCCCCGCCACCCCTGTCCGCCAGAAACCCTCAGGCGGGCTTTTGCACCCATCCCTTTTTGCCAAAAACCCAAAAAGGGGGTCTCTTTGAACGTACCCGCTTCCCCTTTTTAAAGGCACATTTCTCTGATAAGGGCCCCCAATGGATTCTTAAAAAATCTCCGCAGTGTTCAGTGGCCACCCCCCGGTGGGCCTTGGGGCCTTCAAAAAGATTCCCAGGTTTTGCCCCAAAATTTTGAGACAATTTATTCCACACTTCTCTACCTTGGGCTCAAACCCGGGGGGCGCTAACCCCCAAAAAAGGGGAAAGGCAAAACCCCCAAAACCCGGCCCCGAAGCTCAAGAAGCCCCTTCCAAAAAGTCCCCAAATTAACATTTTACGTCTGCTCCCTTTTTGTCTCGTTTCCCTCCCCCAAACCCCCCATTCATTCTGGAGGGGGGATGCTTTTCCCCGGGGGGGGTTCCCATGCTGTTTCCCCCTGCAGAATCCCCCCCAGGTAAACTTTCAAACGTTTAGGGGTTTTTCCCAAACTTTCCTCCCGGCCGAGGGAAAAATTTTTCCGAAAGGGGTCGCGAGTTACTGGCCATTAAAAAATTTGGGTTTTGGAAGAATGGCGCAAAATTTTGGAGGGGGGCCCCGTACCCCAAAATTTTGGCATTTTTCACCCACCCCTAAAAAACCCCCTGTTTTCTGCAGGGCTCAAAAGCCCGAATCCCCCGGGAGGCCAGATGGGCGCCTTTTTTTTTTGCCCGCTTTAACTTCCCGCTACCTTTTTGGCCCCCCCGGGGAAGAAAAGTCAAAGGGCCCAAAAACCCTAACCGTGCCCCGGAAACGGGGGGGTCTTGAGTCTCCCCACGCCATAGTCCCTTTCCCGAAACGCCTCGTCGCGGTTGACTCCGTGGATTTCAAAAATTTTTCCCCCCGGGGGGACGTTGAGCCCCCCTTGCGGCCCAGAATCTTGAAAATGGGGAAAATTCTTCCCGAACAAGCCGGGATTTCCCGGAGTCCATTAAGTTTTCTTTCAAACGGTCTCCCGCTACTAATGGTGGCCCCCTCTTGCTCAAATGCAGGGGCTTTGGGGGCCGCTCCTTTTGCGCCCAAAAAAAAAGGTTTCCCCCCCTCAAACCCCCGGGCCTTCTTCGCCTTTTCCCTTTCCCCGGGAAAAACCCTTGGAACCCCCCTGTTTGCCCAAAGGACTTTGTCCAAAAGGGTCTCCCACCCCCCGGAAAAACGGTTTATTGGGGTTTTTGAACGATTTGTTTCAGAAAAAGGGGTTTTACTTTATTTCCCCCGCCTGGGTTTTCCCTTGCCCCCAAGCGGCCCAAAAATTTTTTTTCCCTCTATTTTTCCCCCTTTCCGGGTTTCCCCATTTATAAATTTTCTCTGGGGGCCAGGGGAGTTCCCGTTTTAAACGGGTAAATTTTTTGGGGGCTTGTGCTGTCATTTTCAGATTCAAACCTTTGGGTTTTTCCCCTCCTTTGGGGTACCACCCTCAGACCCAAAAGGGCGGTAAAGAGGGTTAACCAGGTATTGGGGACTTACTTGCGGCACTTTGTGTCCCCCCTTTTCCCGAATAACTTTGGGCCGATCTTCCCCTTTGGGCAGAGTTTTCTTTTTTAAACTTTTAACTTTGGGGAAACTGCTGGGGGCCTCCCCCTTTTTTGTCGGGCCCTTTTTTGTTACAAACCCCCACCCCCTCTCACCTCACCTTTCCTGTCTTTGTCCCCCGGCCCTGGATGCCCCAAATTTAAGGGCAACAAGGGCCCCTTGGGAAAAATCACACGACAAACCCTGCCTCCGGGGGCCTCTGCCCCCCCCCAAGCGGGCAGGCTGTAACCGAAGGGCCCCCCCCCCCATTTGAGCCCGGGAGACAGGGTTTTGGGTTGTCCCTGAAAATACATCCACTTTAAAAGGTTTCCCAGCAAAAAAGTTGGGTCCCAAGAAATTGGGCCCCTTTTTTGGTTACTTGGCGGGCTGAAAACCCTTTTCCTATAAACCCGGGTTTCCCCCAATCTTACGCATCCCCCAAAAGCGTTTCAACCCTTTTCCCTCCCCCAAGGGCCCGGGGGTGCCCGAACCCTTTTCCCGTAAAAATCCTCCCCTTCATCCCGTTTTTTGAAACGGAAAAAAACCTCTTTTGGGGTCAAGGAGGTGCTGGGGGGAGGGAAAACGGTGGAGGGGGAAGCGGGGTTTTTCCCCTTTTTGCATGGAATGGCTTCGGGTTTCCCGGGGGAGGGTTTTGGGGAAAACCCAAGGCCCAAACCTTTTCCCCTGAATTTCCCCTCTAAAATTCCCAAAAGGGGAAGGGGAGAGCTAAGGGGGGGGGGGGGGCTGTCACGGCGCTTTGGGAGTGGCCCCTCCCCCTGGGCTTACGGGGGCCGATGCGGGGCCGGGGGCGGGCTGCCCGCGCCCGGGGCCTTTTTGCTTTGGGCTGAAACCCCGTACCCCAGTCCCCCCCCTCCTGTCCTTCCCGGCCCCCGACAGCCGCTGTGGCATGCCCCCTTGCTTAAAAGGGGCCGGGGCCCCCCACGGCTTTGGGTTTAAAAGGGGGAGCGCGGGGTTTTAAAAGGTAATTGAAAAAGCGCCGGGTCCTATTAAAACCCCCCCCAAATCCTTGCCATTTTGTTGGTTTTGGGTTATTGGGGTTAGTGGGGTAAATTTCTGTTCCGTCCGATTACCCCCTTGGTACCAGGGCCCCCCCTGCTTACGTTTCCCCGACCTTGCCTGTTTTGCCCCCCTGCCCTGACCGTCGCCCCGCCTTGAAAACCCCAACCTCGCCGGGCCCGCCCCCGACCTTTTTGCCCGCCCCGACAAAGCCTCGGATTAAGTCCCTTTACCACGCATACCCCCCCGGGCCCCCATGCCAAACAAGTCACGGGGGAAGAACCCGGGAGCCTCACGCCGCAGGGAAGTCCCATCCCGCTTTTTCGGGGGGCCTTTGGGGAAAAACCCGGGGGCTACTTAATTCCCTTCCCCGGGGGTGGGGTTACTATCATGGGTTGCGTTTGGGCCCGGGGGTCCCCTCCCCTTGTTAACAAATTAAAATTTTTAATTTTTTGTTATCAAAAAGATATATTAGGTTGTAGGCCCCTCGAAAATTAAACACCCAAAGAGGATATTTCAGGTATTTAAAGGGAAAGGGGATTGGTTTTCCAAAAGGGGCCCGTCACATTTTGTGGAATTTTGCAGGGGAACTTGTATTATTTCACATATTTTTTGGGGTTAAGGGGGGAAAAAAAAAAAAAAAAAAAAAAATGGAAAGACCCCAAACCATGGGGAGATTGGCAGCCCAAAGGGATTCGGTTTTCGTGAAACTTTTTTGGATCCTAGAGCTTGAAACGAGAGTACCTTTAGGTTTAAATTATCGCAATGATCTAGCGTATATTCATTAACTTCTCCTATTTTTCCTATATGGTGCTTATTATTTTTTATCTTGAAAAAACATTAGTGATGTATGTATTTACATGTGTTAAATTTATACTTTAAAGCTAGATGTATAGCAAGTATATATTTCTCCTTCCCGATACATTTTAGGCTAGTAAGGAGTTAAGGGAAATTATGTCATTAAACACGTGTTAGTTGTGAAAGTCATTTTGTGAAAGTGAACCAGACCGTGAACAAGGGCAAGCTTGTAGCCCGAAACATGTTGGTTGTTTTAACTTTTTTATACCCTCTGCACAGAAGATTTGTCAATAAAAGATATACGTTTTTGCAATGGCCGTGGCTGGATGTATTTTTGCAAAGAAAGTTATGGCTTTATCCTGCGACTGAGGATCCCTCCCTTGCCAAGCTGGCCAGAAAACGCATTACAGACCTACAAATGAGGTGAACTAGCTTAATCTACTTACTATGTTATTTATACTACATGTCCTATTATAAAAAATGTGGTTTCTAACAGACATTTGTTCTTCACAATTGTTAAGACTGGCCAAAGGGTAATGTTTTTAATTTTTGGGGGCATGTTGCTGTGAAATCCAGCTATACTACAGGTCCTATTGTAAAACATTTGGTTTTTAATAGACATTTGTTCTTCACAATTGTCAAGAGTGGCTGAAGGGTCATGTTTTGAATTTTATGGGGCATGGTGCTGTCAAAAACAGGAATAGGTAGGACACTGTTAATGGACACATATTGCAAAATGACTTGTTTTTGCAAGATCTTTAAAATAGCTAGCAATCCCTGTAGTGAGACAACCCATTCAATACAATTAAAAAGAGAAAAAAAAAAGTGGTGGGATTCCATTCTATTTTAAAAATGTGTTTTCTAGAATTAAACCACTAAAAAAATTGCATGTAAAAAATAGCTGATACAAATATTCCTCTGAATTGTACAAGGGAGGTACAGGAAGACTTGAACAGATGTAGGTTATTCAGAGGACATGGAGTATGGAGCACATTCGCCACCCCAAGAATAGAGACAATTTCATCCAGCAGGTTGGGTAAAATGAGAAAAAGAAAAAGGGCACCTGGGTGGAACAGGAGCGTGAACCACCAGCATTTCCAAGTGAGCTCACATGGTCCGCACTCATACGGAGGGGCAAGCGTTCTCGTAGAGGCAGAAATTTCTCAAGCGCTACCCAGGTCTTGACTGTGTACTGAGGAAGGCTGTAGGTCTTAGCTCACACTTCCGCTTCCGCACTCTGCTTCAGCACGACTGTTTTCGTTGCTGCGTCATTAGTGCATTTTTGCCTTGTTAATAGATGACGGATGCCAGCCTTGGCTGTCACCGCACCCACTGTAACTCGGGCTAAAATGGTGGTTCAAAGACTCCTTTTTCAGGCACTTTTTAATCTGTGGGTCATGCGGGTTTTGGGGTCATGCTTCGGTCCAGGACAGGCATAGTCAATGTCCAGTTCAACTAAAATGGTGGTTCAAAGGCTATTTTCTTCCGGCACTTTTTAATCTGTGGGTCATGTGGGTTTGGGGGTCATGCTGTGGTACAAGACAGGGATAGTGAATAGTCTATCAGTTTTTTTCTGTGACTCTTGTTGCCTAATTGTCTTGACAAAGATGTAGCACTTATCCAGTTTGCTGTTGTGGATGTTAATTCCAGCTTCTCCACTCCTGTTTGGGTATAAGAATGAAGCTGTTGTTACTCTCTCATAGACTTTAATGGTCATCGGCGATAATCTGTTATCGACTATCGGCATGATAATTGACAATATCGACTATCGATCCGATAACGATAGTTGACACATTCTCTCATCACTAATGAAGAGGTAAAGATTCTGTGCATGCTGCTTAGCCTAAAACATTTTGTAATGATGGAATACGAAAACTGGTTGCCAAATATACAAAGTGGATTGAAAAGCAGGGAGTTTATGTTGAAAAATAATGTCTTTGTCTTTTCTAAAAGTTGGTTAAGTGGAATTCTAAAGCCAGAAAGAGGATCATTTTTGATTCACCCTCATATATGTATGAAGCATCAGATAGCTTTGTAATCATTGAAGAGGTGCCCAGCTTTGAGCCTTGTTTTAAAGTCCCGGAGATAAAAGTGCACCCTTCCCCCCAACCCACTATTAAATATATTCCTAAAAAAATAAATACCCAAAAACTGTAAAATTTCTTGAAACCCTCCAAAAAGGAGGTTTCCGGGCACTGGTTTTAAAAATGTCTCAAAATAGTAAAAAAAAGTCATATTCCTCTCACCAATTTTCCTCTGCTTCTGTACTAACGCTTCCCAGTTCCCATTGGACATGTAATGGCTGCAGTTAATCACTGACCAAAATATTCATCAGCTACAACCAAAAGCGAGTTTTTAAAAGAACCGTGGGCCTTCCCCCTTACCCCGCTGCTTTACAAATACTTATTCCCCATAGCAGTGATTAGCATAACTCTGCTTTTAAAACTGGTGATCAGGGCCCAGCAAGGGTGGGCTCATCATGGACCCCGAAAGGTAGCTTGGAGCAATGAAAATAAGGGAAAAAGCGGAAAATGTAAATTGGTTTAAACCAAGAGAAAAATTGTTACACTAACGTAGATAAAATGTTCCTTTTTTCTCCTTAGCAAAAACAAAAACAAACAATTATTTGATAATGCCTTTATTTTCCCTTTTCCCCTAAAAGTTCATCAATGTGGTGAGAAAATCCCCTTAAATCAGATACTTTAGCAACATAGGAGAGCTACACAAATAAAGACTACAACTACCGATGCACTTATTTAGAACTTCTTTACAATGGATTGCAATGCATTACTTTTCAAAGCTGTATCACAGCTCAAATCCCATGATACCATAAGGTCACATAAACGTGAGCAGACTAAATTCAACATGTTTCAGTTATATGAATCACTGAACCACTAAATATATGTAGTGTGCATTTAAACCCGTGGGCTAAAAGCAGTGGGGCCCCCCTTACGCCACTGGCTGGACTTGCTTGGAGAAAGGGGACAAATGATTACCTGGTCTTCACCAAAAAGCCCCCCTGGAAAGGTAAACTTAAAGGCCTTTTTTGGGGGAGGGCACCGGGTACCACTTTCCCGAGCAATTCCGGACCCAGGCTGCCTGACTGAGGGGTAAGTGATACTGGTGTGAAGCACTGAGGGTAAGGCAGAAAGGGGGTTTGGTCAGGCAGTATGGGTAAGGGGCAGGGAGCACAGGTTTAAAAAATGTAGTAGGTCAGGAGTGGTGGTCAAAACAAAACGTATAGCTACCGAAGTCAGTATCCGAAGATAAGGAAAAAAAAAACAAATGCTGGGGACTAGGGGCCCCAAGGACTCTGGGAAACCCAAATTCAGGGCAATGGGGTGGAAAGGGGAGGTGCTAAAATTTTCCCCATTGGATGCAGAGAATTGGGTTGGGGGGGAAAAAACGGGGACACAAATGGGGGTTTAATCCCCGAAGAAAATCCCGGCCCTGGCCCCGGAGCATGGGAGATAGCACCCTGGGTGGGAAACGGGGAGTAAAGGGCTACATTTGCTGACCAAAAAACAAATCTCCCGGGAGGCAAAGGCATTTTTTTGCCCAATGAAAAACCTCTCTTTTGGGTATCTCGTGCTCGAAAGAGCCCCGGGTTTTTGGGGATTGCGGAGAGAGCCACGCCCTTTTTTATTCCCCTTTTGGGGGTTTTTGAATTAGCCAGGAAAATATGTTAGTTTGATTCAGAACTAAAATTTAAAACCCCAAAAGGGAAAAACTGTGCAAGCATGGCCATCTCCCTCTCAGAGAGGATTTAATTAAATAGAAGAAACCCTTTAAATGGACTGCATGTAATGACAATATTTATCAGCCCACTAAAACATCTTTAAAATTCTTACTAAACAAGTCAAAACCTATACACAGCACACTGTAGCTTAAGCAATTGATAAATGAATTAGTCATGTCCATAATGTTTTTTTCTTTAGCTATATCCCACCTCTGCTTGGGTTCACTTGCTTGTTACTTTATGCACATTGTAAAAACAAGATTAACTCTGGGAATCTTAACTTACACTGCAAAACAACCTGCCAGACCATAAGTTTTTGTAGACATCTGACATCACTTTAGGTCATATATTTGGCCAAATAGATATGAATTAGTATGTTACAAAGAGGAGTATTATTAAGATTCTTAGTGAGAGTTAACCTTGCTTTCAATTAAACTCTTCCTCTTTTTAATCACAATAGGCTCTGTTGTTGGAATTATTCAAAGGGTCCCTGTCATTCTTTGCCTGGGGCAAAAATCTGTTGAAAATATTGTTCTTTATTATAACCCCATGAGATACCTTTCCGGCTCTTCCTTCTGTAATGGTCCTTCCTTTGCATTGCACTTAGGTTTTTTTTTTTTCAGTTTTAAAATTGATGATGTGGACCACAGTAAAAATGAAGATCACGCAAGCTTTCATTACCTTGAGATTTTAAACCTGTGAAATATTCCACCTTTGATGCAGTGTAACATTGCTGTTTTAAAGTTGAAAGGCTAGTCTACTGGCGAAAAGGCAGCTGAAAGTTTTCTAACTAGTTGTAGAACTGAGCACCCCTGTAATAGAAAATATATGTTAAAGTATAAATGTATATAGGTGTATTAAATTATGACTCAGAATTATGGTATTTGATTTCTGTAGAATTTTATCATTACACATTATATCTTGAATTTTTTACCTGATTGTTTTCCACATTCCCTATGAACTGTAGTTCACTTCTGAACATTGGATTAATTTACATCTGTAAGCCTCCATCCTTTGAGAAAAAAATGTATGAGGGATATTGGATTTACGTGGTTGATGCTTATGGTCTTACCCGAAGATTCTGTCTGTACAAAAATAAAAATGCAGATTTCACATTTTACATGGTATTTTTTTGATAATAGCTGTTCGTGGGAAATCTTTAAATTAAAAGGGTTGTTTGATGTATGAAAACAAGAGAATGGTTACTTAGTTTGTAAGGATAAAAAAAGACAGACGTCCATCCAGTTCAACCTATTATTAGAGATGGGCGAATTGATTCTAACGAAGTGGAATTCGTTTAGAATTTCAGGAAAAAAATTCGGGGTTTTGAACGAAGTCGAAGTTTGGGGTACTTCGGGATGAAAAGAAGTGTGCTTTTGATTGAAAAAAATGGCTGCGAGCACATGGCGTTACATGGGGCAAAGCACCCTCTGGGAGGAAGAAGGGCATAGCCTGCATGACATGTGCAGAGATGAAGCCCAAACAGAGGACCAGCGGGATTCTGTGACGTCACCGCACTATATAAGTCCGGGCGCGACGCTGGGAGCTAATAACGCCTCTTTTAGTATTGATCTAGGGAAGGTGCCTGCCGCGGTGCTTATTATAGCTGATACTAAAGAACTCATTTTCTATTACAGCGATTTTTAGGGGGCTGTCTCTTATTGTTCTAAGAGAACCTGCTTCTCTTAACATTCGTATTTTGATTTTGTGGGGTATTGGGATCTGAAGTCCAGTGTGTGTTCCAGTGCAGCATGCATATACATCTTTTGCTATCTGCTCACAGCACATTGAATATCCAAGGGTGATCTAAGCCTGTTCCTGTTGTTTTCATTTAAAGAAACTGCGTTTTTACAAAAAAAAATTCCACTTATTTTTGGCTGCTACCATTCTTTTGCGACAAAATTTCAATCCAGGGGTTAAATAAGCGTTGTTCTGCTGCTGTGGTGACTAAAAGAAAACGTTTATTTCACCGCCAAAAAAGACATTTTTCCTGTAGCATAATTCACAAGCGAAGGTTAATTACTAGTGATGAGCGATTACGTTGACTATTGTCATCGAGTCGATAGTCGATATCGGCAATTATCAATAAAGATAATCGATTAAGCTCGATAATAGATTATTGCCGTGCCGCATGGACCAATTAAAGTCTATGGGGAGAGGAACAAACACCTTCTTTATGTACACCCAAACAGGGAAGGTGAAGCTGGAATTAACATCACAACAGCAAACTGTTTACGTGCTTTTATCTTAGGCAACGACAAGTTAGGTTATAAACAAGCCACAGAAAATAAAATAATTCACAGGGGGACCATTCACTATCCCTTCGTGCTTGCACCCAACAGCATGACCCTTAAAGAACTGCATGACCCACACAATTAAAAAAGTGACAGAAGGCAGTATGATTTGAACTCATCATTTTACTTGAACTGGACATTTGAAATACATCCCTGTCCTGGAAGGCCAGCATGAGCCCCAAAACCTGCATGAGCCCCAGTTAAAAAGTTTGCCGGAAAAAGGAATCTTTCAACCCCATTTGGTTGGAACTGGACATTATACTATAATTGTCCTGTACCGCAGTATGGACCTTTAAAACCTGTCTGGATCCCAAAGACAATAAAAAATAGTACTGGATAAAAGGAGTTCTTTCAACCCACCATTTTAGTTGAACTGGAGATTGGAATATACATGTTTTCTTCGTACCACCAGTATGACAATTAAACTGTCCTGACCAACAGGAATTAAAATGTGGAAGAAAATAAGGGGAAGGGTCTTTGCAATCACCATTTTAGGTTTTGAACCTGGACATTGACAGATATACCCTGTCCTAGGGGATACGCAGTTAACCATTAATACTGTCTGACCCACCATAATTTATATAGTGCACTCGGGAAAAGGTAGTCTTTATACCACCATTTTAGCGTTGAACTGGGACATTGACGTATAACTGTCCTGGACGCAGTCATGACCATTAAAAACTGTCTGACTCCACCTATATTTAATAAAAGTCGCCCCGGGGGAAAAGGAGTCTTTGATTCCACCATTTTAGTTGAAACTGGACATTTAAAACCTATATCTGTCCTGTACCGGGCAGAATGACCATTAAAAACCTGTCTGACCCAAAGTTTAAAAGTGCCAGAAATTGGAGTCTTGTCATACCACCATTTTAGTTTCACTGGACAATTGACTATACCTGTCCTGGGCCCACAGCATGAGCCCCAAAACTGCATGAACCCCCACATTTAAAAAGTGTGGAAAAAGGAGTCTTTTCAACCACCATTTTAGGTTTCAATGGGACATAGACTATCCTGTCCTGGGCCACAGCATGACCCCTAAACCTGTTTGACCCACAAGATCTCAAAGTCGGCAATCAGGCCTATTTTGTTACAGTGACTGGTCATTTAGTATGATTTTTGTTAGGTAACTGACATTTGTTTTACAGGAATTTATTAGTGGAAGTTTTATTTTATAGTTTTACAATTAATACCCATTTTTGCTTTTTATCAAGTGTGTTTAACATACAAACATTAACCCCTCTGCAGTTTTCTTAAAGGTATTTTTTACAAGTGTAGCTGTGTTAATTCGTCCGCACACCCCATAAGTAATACACATTGTCCTTAGTCATCCCAAATAAACACTTTTTAGTGAGAAGACATTTGCCCCTCCTGGCTTCTGAGACTGATTCAGCATATCAATTCAATGGTTTAATGTTTCTCCCAAATCTTCTTTCTTTGATTGGGAAGGACATCCCCTGGAGAATCAAATGATGCGAGCCCATTAGTGGACTCCAGCACCAGAAAATTTTAAAGCCTCAAATTGCTGCAATTTGGTGTCCAGCCCCTGGATGCCCTTTTTTGGACATAATTAACTACAGAATTCTTACTTTATCAACAATATCTGATTTTTTAGATGAAAATTTGAAGCCTCTCCTGATTGCCCTAAAGGTGAGAGTTCATGTGCTGCAGTCAAGCCATCTGTTAACACGGGGTCAGCTGCCAGAACTTACAGTGGTGTGCGCGTGAGGGAGACCATGGTAGCGTCTGTAATTATTAACATGCAGGTTCTGCTGCCTAGGGCTGAGTTACGTGGGTGGGTGAGAGCCCCAGGCTGGCTTTCTCGTTCATCTGATTAACACGGTAAAAATGCCCCTTATGACGGCATGATAGAAAATCAGTCGGTGCTGAAGGCAGAGTGCGGAAGCCGGAGTGTTGAGGTAAAGTCATACAGCCTTCCTCATTACCACAGTACAAGAACTGGTAGCGCTTGCCCCCTCCGTATGAAGTGCGGAACCTACATTGAGCTCCTCTCTATGGACAATTTTACTGGTGGTAACGCTCCTCGTTACAACCTAGCGTGCCCTTTTTCTGCATTACTCTTTTCTCATGGTACTCAACGTGCTGGAGGAAAACTTGTCTCTGTAACTTTGTTCTTTGGTCGTGATCACATATCTACATGTCTCTGAATTAACCTAAATCACTGGTCAAGTTTTCATGTACCTCCTGTTACAATTCAGAGGAAATTTTTATTTTACACAGCTATTTTGTACCTCGCAAGTTTTTAAGTAGTTTTATTCTAGAAAACACATTTTTAAATTAGGGTGGGAATCCAACCATGTACTTTGTTTCTCTTTTTTAATTGTATTAAATGCGGTTGTCTCAATATCAAGGGATTGATAAGCTATGTTTAAAGGATCTGCACAAAGATAAAGTAATTGTTTGCAATATGGGTCCATTAACAGTGTTATATTCCTGGTTTTCTGACAGTGCAACATCACCCATGAGCATTACTTGACAAATTGTGAAGAACAAAATTTTTGTATAACTTGGAACCTGATTGTATTGATGCGATGTTCACATCAAAATGCCCAAAAATTCAAAACATGACCCTTGAGCCACTTTTGGACATTGTGACAGAACAAAATGTCTGGTTAGAAACAAAAATTTTTATAAAATACGGGACTGTGTATTGCTGCATCTTCAAAGAGCATGAACAACACAATTATAAAAATGAACTTCTCAGCCACTATTAAAAAATTGTGAGGGAGAAATGCCACTTAGAAGGCCACAATTTTTGTTTCCAAAGGGCATGTTTTATTGCTGTAATCCTCACAGCAAACATGACCCCAAAAAAATTATAAATTTGGACTTCTCGCCATTATTAAAAATTGTGAGGGAATGCACTTAGGAGCAACATTTCTGTTCCAAAGGACCATTAAATTAGCTAGCCTTGTATCTCACAGCAAACAATGACCTAAAAACCAACTGTCAATGCGACAAACTTATAAAGATAAGTGAGTAAGAGGAATAGGTGAAAATCCTTGGCTGTCTTTTACAGTTCTCACAGCTAAAACCCGCAAAATGAACTGTTGGAATAAGAGTAATAAAAATTGAGTAAAATGATCTGTTTAAAAATAAGGTTTCTCAAGGGACCGATTTTGTTTGAAGAGGAATGTGGAAGTACGGAGGCAACTAATCGGTGACTCGGCAATTGGGCCAAACATCATCAAGATTCCCACTGCCTTGATTCATCTTGATGATAAGTCAATGATCCAACATTATCTGTGGAAAAAGCGGAATGCGGTTTGTCTGTAATGACTCCTCCAGCTGTGCTGAAAGCGTCGCTAGATATGACGCTGGCTGCTGGGCAGGGACAAAACTCTATTGGCGTGACGAGCGGAGCTGGGATATTCGTCCATTTTGGATAAAGAAAGTCTATTGGCGTCCGGAAACACACTACAAAAAAACATCTGTGTTGAAGACGCAGGATAGTGTTGACACATGATCTTAAGATGGTCTTGTCTGTTGGATGTGTGACCTGCATATTGCATGACGTTGGGCTGAGGGTGGTAAACTAAAGATTGTGCACAGAGGTCCCTCATTAGGCTTATGCCACCACCTTGCCTGCTGATGTGCTGCCGCTACAATACATGGCACTCTACTGGCTGTTCACGCTCGCGGCTGTTGTTGTCTCCCCAATACTGTGACATTTGGGGAAAGTGAAGCAGAGCAACAAGATTTTCCAGGGTCTGAATCATCAGCAAGGTCTCCGATTTCCTGCCATTTTACTCTCTATTTGGGTGGGTGGAAGGAAAGTGCTGAGTTTTGTTTTGTACCGGGGATCACAGAGGGTGGCCACCAGTAACTGTTGTTCATTTTTGATGGCCTTAATGCGAGGATCATGTTGGAGGAAATGGGGAGCATTCCAAGGACACTCATGTGAGAGGATGGTGCCTTGATCTTCCCCAAGCTCCTGGGTCGAGGGCGCATAGCAAATGATACTTCCCTCATCTTCCTCCTCGCTCTCAAAATTGCACAACTACTTGTCCAGGCAGGGGGTAGTCGGTAACGGTCGGTGTCCTAGGAATACATCCTCCTTACTCCTCCTCCGCTCTCCTAGGCACAGCTTCACACAGCCTGTCTCTGACTGGATGATGCACCTGAGAGCTGAGTTGCCGCATCTGCACTCAGCCTGGACCTGAACCATTGACATAATCGAAGACCCATTAAATTGAGAAAAAATGTTCGGGCCTTGTGGCTTTCGAGGAGAGGAAAGGCTCCGTGTCGCATCTGTGTCTGTCCTCTCCTCCGCGTCGCTGGCGGGGACTGTTGTTTCAAAGTGTCCAAATCGATCGTTCAGAACTAAGATCACCACAATGCTCATGCTGACAAATGGGCCATCGTTCGCATTGGGACAATTTTGGTTTCCTTCTTAAAAATGGCATGGATGGTGCAAAGCATTTTTCCACCTGCTCCACTCTGGTGGCTTAACACCGAGGTCCACACCGTGGCTTGTCAAGGCCATGTGGTCACTTCGTACGCTGCATAAAGGGACATTACGCTGCTGACACAATCGCTGGAGCATGTGGAGGGTGGAAAATTTCCAGCGTGTTGGCCCCACGTCAAAACAATTGAAAGGTTGAGGGGAGGCTGAGTGACGCTGCAAAACGCAGCAGGCTGGGACGAAGCAGGGTGGCGAAAAACCAGGGATAGTGCGACTCAGACCTCGAGACTTCCTCAGCAGGAGTCCAGGACCCGGGTATAACTCTTTAGAAATTTCTGGACGAACAAGGTTCATGACATGTGAAGGCAAGGGTGTGCTCCAGCCTACGATCTTAAGGACGAGCAAGCAGATTTCAGCCGTTATCGCACACCAACCTTCCCTGGGCACAAGGCTCTTGTCACCCAGCAGCGGGCTCGGTTCTCGTTGCGGAGAAGCCGTCTCACAGCTCCTGACTGGTGGTGGTGTGGATGGTCTCAAGAAAGGATAATTTCAACTCGGCTGGTTTCTGCTGGGCAAGTGATGCCAAAAGAGGGGCCTTGCGGGGAAAAGAGCCCTGCACAATCCCTGCGGTTTTTGAAGATGCGTGCGCAAAGCCTGATCTCCTGATCCAGGATCTGAGGAGGGGGGACATGGGCAGCTGAGGAAACGCTTGGTGGTGGGGAGGAGGCGGAAAGTCAGAGGGCTGTGCACACGGGTTGGAGGCCGGCGTGGGTCTGGCCTTTTTTGGCAAGTGTTGGCCCTCCTTTTAAACTCATGCATTTGCTGCATGTAAATAGACTTGGTTGGTGGTGGTTAAAACACTCATATGATTCCTAGCTTCTACTTATGCGTTTACGGCAAGGCGGCATTGATGACATCGCTGGGTGAAAGAGGACTTTGCTTCAAAAGAAGACCAGGCTTGAGAGGGTCCTGGACCTTTTTGACGGAGATAATCGATGGCACGGGATTTCGTGACCGTGGATGGCGGAATCATATCCAGCCGGGACCTTCTGCGGGGGACCGCCCTCTCCCTTTTTGAGGCGGGGAGAACCCGTATGACTACCCATCGTCCTTCCTCCTCGTCCAGTGTTTTGGACGCGCTCGCAAGCAAATTTTTTTTTTTTTTTTTTTATGTTCTGGGCTGAAAAAAAAAACACGTTGGATCCGCAATGTCGTCATCATCATCTCAACACAGGTGACCTTGGTCGCTCCTGACAACTTTCTGCATCCAGGAGCTGCGCTAAAGAAGAGGGCTGCATGGCGTTGCCGGACCGACCGGGATTTTTGCCAATTGACCGGCTTCCTTTTCCCTTCCTCTGAACGGCATCTAGCAACTGGACGTCTGAGCAGAGAAATAACCATCCTCTTTGGCCTCTTGTTTCTTTTAACATGGCCTTTGGACCCCAACGCATTTTGTCAACAAAGGAGGTTTCAAGAAAAAGGGGATTATCCAACAGTGGGTGGGTACACGAGTGACATTTGGCTTGCCTTCATGTTGGGAGGATGCTGATGTTGGCTGATGGACGGGAACAGTGTGGCGTGACTGGGAGGACGAGGAGGTTTTTTTTTCTATGACTGTGGATGCAAGGTTGCATTAAACCACTGTAGAACAGATTGGCGACCCGTGTTGTTACTGAAGATTCACAGGGCCCTGACCCAGCGTGACAGGCCTTGACGGGTTCCTGCAATGGACGATCGCTGGCATGCGTGTTGTCACCAGCCCTGGAAGGGAGCACTTCTCATCGTACCTCTACCTTCCATGTCCTTACCCCCCTCTTTGCTCGACTTACCACATGAGTTTGTCTCCATGTTCCGAAAGATAAAAATTTGATAAGGTATGGAAGAGTTTTGGGGAAAGTTCTTTATTAAAACGAGGCAATCACACGCTAATTCTCACAAAAATCCCTCAAATCAAAACAAAATTGATGGATTCAAATTTAACTGCAAAGGTGCTTCCACTCAACAAAGCTGGCTGACGGCCAAAAGTGAAAAAACAAAACAGTATCTGAAATGTAAACGGGATAATAAAAGGGTATTTTTTGGCACTTCAATCTAACAGTGTGGTGACTTACAAAATTGCTTATTCAAATTTAACTGCAAAAGTAGATCTATCACACAAAAAGCTTGACTGATCAAAAAGTGAAATAACTGTCTGGGAAATGTTTATGGTTAATATAACAGTATTTTTGGCACTATAATTCACTTGTGGTGACCTACAAAATTGGGATGTATTCAAATTTTAAACTTGCAAAGTAGCATCTATCAAACAAAGCTGGCCTGCAGCCAAAGTGAAAAAAAAAAACAGTATTGAAATGTATACGGGGATAATAAAAGGTATTTTTTGGCACCTATTCATTATTTTCTCTGTGGTGGACTCCAAAAGTGCTGTATTCAAATTTAACTGCAAAAAGTACGAATCTATAACCAAAGCTTGACTGAACAAAAAGTGAAAAAAACACCTGTCTTAATGGTATAGGGTTAAATAAAACGGTATTTTTTGGCACCTATCAACTTAACCTGTGGTGACTCAAAAATCTTGTGTATTCAAATTTAACTGCAAAGTAGAATCTATCATCAAAGCTTTGACTGACCAAAAGTGAAAAAAAACACCTGTCCCCCCCGAAATGTATAGGGATAATAAAAGGTATTTTGGCACTATCAGGGTACACCTGTGGTGACTGCAAAGTTGTGGATTCAAAATTTAACTGAAGGTGGCTCTATCAACAAAGGATGACCCTGCGCCAAAGTGAAAAAAACACGTATCTGAAAATGTATACGGGATAATATAGTTTTTTTTTTGGGCACCTATAATGTCACACTGTGGTGACTACAAAAACTTGCTGTAGTTCAAACTTTAACTGCAAAAGTAGAATCTGATTCAAACAAAAGCCTGTGCCTGACGCAAAAGTGAAAAAAAAAACACGTATCTGAAATGTTACGGGATAATAAAAGGTATTTTTTGGCCACCTATCAATTCACCTGTGGTGGGACTACAAAATTTGCTGTATTCAAATCTTAATGCCAACAAAGTAGATCTATCAACCAAAAGCTGACTTGACCAAAAGTGGAAAAAAAACACCTGTCTGAAATGTTATTACGGATAATAAAGGGTTATTTTGGCACCTATCAATTTCACCTGTGGTGACTACAAAACTTGCTGTATTCAATTTTAAATCTGCAAAGTAGTTCTCATCATAAAGCTTGTCTGACCAAAAGTGAAAAAAAATCACCTGTCTGAAAAAAATGTATAGGGATAATAAAAGGTATTTTGGGGCCACATATTCAGTACACCTGTGGTGACTGCAAAGGTGCTAGATTTCACATTTTAACTGCAAGGTGGATCTATCAACAAAGCTGACATGCGCCAAAGTGAAAAAAAACACGCTATCTGAAATGTTATACGGGATAATAAAATTTTTTATTTTAGGAACCTATCAATTCACCTGTGGTTGAATAACAATAATTGCTGTCATTCAAATTTAATTCAAAGTAGATCTATCAAACAAAGATTGACTGACCAAAAGTGAAAAAAAACATGTTTGAAATGTATTACGGATAATAAAAGGTATTTTTGGCACCTATCAGTACAACCTGTGGTGACTACAAAGTTGCTGGATACAAAATTTAACTAACAGGTGGCTCTATCACACAGCTGGGGCCTGCGCCAAACGGGAAAAAAAACACATTTATGAAAACTGTATAAGGGATAATAAAAGGTTATTTTTTTGGCACTACTCAACTTCACACCTGTGCGTGATACAAAATTGATGTATTCAAAATTTAACTGCAAAGTTAGATCTATCAACAAAGCTTGACTGACAAAAGGTGAAAAAAAACACCTGTTGAAATGTATAGGATAATAAATGGTATTTTGGCACCTATCAATTCACCTGTGGTGGACTACAAAATCTGATGTATTCAAATTTAACTGCCAAAGTAGCACCTATCATCACAAGCTTGAAGACCAAAAAGTGAAAAAAAAAACACCTGTCTGAATTGTATACGGATAATAAAAGCTTTTTTGGCCCTATCAGTACACCTGTGGGGTCTACAAAGTTTTTTACTGGATTTAAATTTAACTGCAAGGTGGCTCTTTTCAACACAGTGGCCTGCGGCCAAAGTGAAAAAACAAGTATCCTGAAATGTATAGGGATAATAAAAGGTATTTTTGCACTATCAACCTGTGGTGACTACAAAAATTGTGTATTCATATTTACTGCATGGTGGCTTATATCAACAAAGCTGAAATGGGCAAAATTGAAAAAGAAATTCTGAAATGTATACTGATAATAAAAGTGAGTTTTTGCACCTAAACAAATTAGACCTGCAGTTACTAGAAAAAAGATTGTATTCCTATTATAAGGCAATCAAATGTATAAAACAAGTTTTGGCAGTCAATATCCAGTATCCTTAATGGAGCTTGGTCTGTGTTTGCCCGCGGGCCCCACCCCAACTTCCTGCTACCCTCTGTGACTTTAAAGCAGTAGAGACGCTCCTTTTAAAATTCTCTGCCTAACTACCTAAAATCTGCAAATCTCCTGGATCTACTAAACTTCTAAGGATCACAGCTAAAAAAGAAAAACTAGGAGCTGTCTATGTGGAAAAAATAAGACAATATTTTCGCTGAGCTGTTGGCTGAGCTGTTTGGACAGAGGCCAGAGCGCACGGTCCTACTGCTATGAGACGCTGGAAACACACTAATTCATGAAAGAAAGGGGATGTTCTAATGTAAACGAGGTCATGTGATTTTTCCAGGGGCCAATGCACCAGATACCATCCAAGTCGTGACGTCGCACACAGATCCTCACCATGCTCTATTCTGTAAGTTGATTTGATGGCCGCCCAAAATCGAAGGAAGCGCCGAAAATGGCGCGATGATTAGTAGATTTTGACCGAATTTAACCTAATTGTATCGCGTGAGTCTAAAAAATCGGATCAACGTTAAAATACCGTGCGATTTTTAAACTTTGTCGATAATAATCGCTCAACCACTATTATTTACCAAGTCTTTAATCCTTGTTGTGTAGCGTAAGAAAACAACCATTGTAAACACGATACAAAGATCGTAGTTTTTTGGCGCTCAATTTTTGCGCTATTTTACATCCAGGGGTTAATTAAGAGTTGTTCTGCTGATGTGCGTGGGACTAAAAAGAATAAAAAGTATTATTTCACGCCAAAAAGCACATTTTTTTCTTGTAGCATAAATCACAAGCGATGGTTAACTACACGCTTTTACTCTTGTTGTGTAGCGTAGAAAAACACGCCCCATTGTTAACACGCTACAAACGCTTCATAGTTTTTGGCTGTCAATTCTTTTGTGCTCAATTTACATCCAGGGTTAATTAAATGGTTGTTCTTGTGTGTGTTTGACTAAAGGGAAAAACGTTTATGTCACCACCAAAAATGAAATTATTCCTGTAGCATATACACAAGCGAAGGGTTAAATTTACAAGTTTTACTCCTGTTGTGTAGTGTCAGGAATATCAAACCATTGTAACACGCTTCCAAGCATTCGTAGTTTTTGGTTGCTCCAATTGTTTTGCGGCAAATTTACATCCAGGGGTTAATTAAGGAGGTTGTTCTGATGCTGTTGTGACAAAAAGAAAACGTTTATTTCACGCCAAAAAGAAATTTTTCCTGTAGCATAATTCACAAGCGGAAGGTTTTAATTACAAAGTTTCTACCTTCTTGGTTGTGAAGCGTTGAAATAACACGCCAATTGTAACATTGCCTTCAAACGCCGTAGTTTTTGGTTGCTCAATTATTTTGCGCAAATTTACTCCTGCGGCTTATTAATGCGTTGTTCTGCTGGCTGTGGTGATAAAAGAAAACGGTTTATTTTCCCACGCCAAAAAATACATTTTTCCTGTAGCCATGATTCACAAGTTGAAAGATATCATTACAAGTTGTTCACTCTTGTTTGTGTAGCGTAGAAAACACGCCATTGTATACACGCTACCAACTAGCTCGTAGTTTTCATGGTTGCTCAACTTCTTTGCGCAATTTTACATTCCAGGGGGTTAAAGTAAAGCGGTTGTTTTGTGTTGTGGTGACTTAAAATAAAACATTTATTTTACAGCCTAAATATAAATTTATTTTCCTGTAGGTCTAATTCACAAGCGAAGGTTAATTACAAGTATTCCTCTAGTTAGTGTAGCGTAGAACACACCATTGTAACAAGCTACAACAGCTCGTTGTTTTTGGTGCTCCAATTACTTTGCGCCAATTTACATCCAGGGTTAATTAAGCGTTGTTCTCCTGTGATGTGACTAAAAAGAAAAAAACGTTTATTTAACCAACAAAGGAATACATTTTACTGTAGCATAAATTCACAAGCGAAGGTTAATATACAAGGTTTTGCTCTTGTTGGTGTAGCGTAGAATAACAACGCCATAGTAACACGCTTCAAAGCTCGTAGTTTTTGGCTGTCAATTCTTTTGCGCAATTTACATCCAGGGGTTAATTAAAACGTTGTTCTGCTGCTGTGGTGACTTAGAAGAAACATTTATTTCACCGCCAAAAAAGACATTTTTCCTGTAGCATAATTCACAAGCGAAGGTTAATTACAAGTTTTACTCTTGTTGTGTAGCGTAGAAAACACGCCATTGTAACACGCTACAAAGCTCGTAGTTTTTGGTTGCTCAATCTTTTGCGCAATTTAATCCAGGGGTTAACTAAGTATTTTTCTGCATTTGTACTCAGTAAAGAAACTTTGTTTTTCACCGCCACAGAAGAAATTCTGTAGCATAATTCATATCCAAAGGGTTTAAATTAACCCTGTTTGTGCTTTTATTTCAGTAAAATACACAGAGTTTTTAAACGGCAACATACAAGTCAATTTTTTCCCGCCCATTTGTGGGCGCAATTTATATCCAACGGTTACCAAGCTTCTTAGTGGGTTTCCTTTGTTCCTTTGGAGTCAAATACAGGGTGTGTATTTATCATATACAGATATCTTCATCAAACAGTGTCTGTACATTTTTTGAAAAAAACAGGGTTTGTCAGACAGAGAGGTGGGAGGCTCTTCACCTGCGAGTGGCAAGAGGCACAAAATTCCTGGAGCAGGCACAGGTTTGCAGCACGCAAGGGGAGTCGCAGCAGGGGTCACTCGGTGAGGCCACAATGCCCCTGTCATCTAGCGGCCGTGTGTTGTTCAGCAACCCAAATGGTTCTTGATTGGTTGACTAGGTCATCCACTTCCTCCAGATGACATCTGACAACCCCGCCAAGAGTCGGTGGGAACGTCAGGGCACAAACCCCTTTGTTGGCATGGTCCGGGAGCGGGTCAGCGGCCCTCACCTGTCCTCAAACCGCCTCTGTCCCAAACCGGTTCCTCAGCCAGAGATTACTATGTGGTCTGGGTCAGCGCCACTATATAGCGAGGTTGAAAATTTGAGGAGGGCAGTCAGCAGCTACTTGGCAGCAAAAAATGGGGCCAATATCCCCTGCTTCTTGCAGTTTGGCGGCAAAGTATAGATGTTGAGAGTGGCATGGGAGGTCATGTTGTGAGGGGTCAGCCTCTGCATACCAAGACCTGTGATGAAGACAGCGGTGACGATGAAACACAAATAGATGATGATGTAGCCGACCGCACGTGGGAGCGGGTGAGGCAAGGGCTTCATCATCGTCAGGAGAAGATGGCGTCAGCTTGCGCGTAAGGCAGCGGCTCAGCCAGCAAGTGGGTTGTGTGGCCGTGAGTCAGCAGGATAGCAGCAGTGTGAGGTCGGGAGCCAAGCGGCCACAGGGTAAAAAACCCGCTTCGCAGGTCCAAGAAAGTAGCGGCACAAGGGCTCATCGAGGCAGCGGTGGCAGTAGTCACTCAGTGCAGAGCGTTGGAGGTAAAATCAGCTACTCGGCGGTGTGGCAGTTCTTTGCTAAGACACCGGAGGAGCCGAATATGGGTATATGTAGAATCTGTAGGCAGAAAGTGAGCGTGGCCAGGAGCTAACATTGGCACACGGCACTGCGTCAACACATGGACGTCACCATCCGGTTGGCCTGGGAGAAAACGTGGCTCAGATGTGGTGGTCCATCCTGCCGCCGCAGCAACAGCAGCAGCGCCCAGTGGCACGCATGCCCATTGCAGCCAGTCAAGCTCCACCACCTCTGCAGAAGGGAGCTGTTTCTCTTTGACATCATCTCCTAGTCCAGATGCTCCTGCTCCTCGCTACTCATGGCGCCAGCAGTCGTTCAGCGAGGTGATTGCAAAGAGACAACAGTATGGTCCAAACCATCCTAAGGTGCAGAAGCTGACTGTGCTCCTGTCCAAAGTTGTTGTTGCTGCAGTCCCTCCCTTTCCAAAATGGTGAACTCTGCACCGTTCAGAGAAATAATGGCTTGTGCGAGCGAGATGGAGAGTTCCAAGCCGTAATTTCTTTTCCAAAAAGGCAGTACCAGCACTTCATAAATATGTAGAACAGAAGGTGGGCCAGTCCTTGAGCTTATCGGTTTGTTCCAAGCTGCATGGCAGCGCGGACGTCTGGAGCTGTAACTACGGTCAGGGCCAGTACATGTCCTTTATGACCCACTGGGTGAATGTGCTTCCGGCACAGGCACACCAACAACTTGGACAGGAGACGCCGTTTTCTCCTCCGCGTTACCAAACTGCGGCTCCTGCGCCAATGTCCGCCTCCTCCTCCTCACCCAACCACCATCTCAGCCTCACAAGTACTGCTCCATCATACCACATGTGTAGGGCCAGCGGTGTCACGCAGTTCTACACCTGACTTGCCTCGGCGAAAGAAGTCACACAGGGGAGGAATGTTCCGCTTCATGCAGAAAGAAATCGATGTGTGGCTTTCTCCGCGCCAACTGTAAATCGGAACCAGGGTTTGAGGAAAATGGGAGGAACATGGTGGTCGCGCTTCACCGAGGAGGGATGGTCCATGCCCCCTGCATGGCGCACGTGTTCAATTGGTTGTGAAAGGTTCTGAAGTCTTCCACCGATCTTCAGAAGTTTCTGAAATGCCCAGGAAACTGTGCATGAAACTTCATCCATTCCTACAAAGCCAGGAAACACCCTCCTCGAGTTGCAGCGGCAGAACGGCCTCCCCAACACACTCTGAAAGGCCAATAACAATTTTTTGATGATCCAGGCGGACAGGAGTACTCCCCTGTGTAACTTTGATGTCAGCCAGTGGCAACTCATGCGTGACACCTTTCCGTTTGTTGAGGCCATTCGAGGAAGCCACGTTATTTGTCAGTGCCAGGGGCTACGGGATGAATAACGTCATTCCACTGCTTCATGTACTGGGAACAGATGCTGAAAAATCTGTCTGGGGCAGGGGACTGGAGACGTGGCGACTACATCTCGCGGGCCACATGAGTCCGGTGGGGCTGAAATGGAGGAGGAGGAGCAGGAGGAGGACATTGGAGCAGAAGCATTGTCTGGTGAAATGAGTGGATTTTCTTTCCAGGTGACAAGAGAGGAGGAGCAGGAGCAGCTGGGGGGAGGTGGATGGAGATGAGGAAAACGAGGGAGATGACCGCAAGCACCGTGGCAGTATAAAGTGGAGATGGAGACAGGGAGCCCCTCGGGTCACTTGTGCAGATGGCCGCAGCATGCTTGATTTGCCTGGCTAGTGACCCGCAGAATAGTCAGCATCCGGCAAAGGGATGACATTCTGGGTCTCCACCCTATTGGACCCTTTGTACAAATCCAAATGGGGAGCCTTTTTCCAGCTATTGAGAGGGAGGACAAACTCAAATCCTATAGGGAAATCCTCCGTAGTCAGTTGGCCTATGTGCGGCATCGTCCCTCCTCTGACAGGTCTGACCGGGGGGTTCTTCAGCGCTCACGCACTACTGCCGCGGCTGCTGTGGGAAGGTGGGAGGGTAAGAGCAGTACCAGCTCCATCAGCAGCAACCTAAGTCTGGAGTCACTGATGAGCAGCTTCCTTCACCTGCCTAGTGAGGAGGGAAGTCGCCAGCAGCAGCAGCAGGACCTGGAGCAGACCCTGAACCAACAGGTGGTGGCCTACTTGGACAGTTTGGCTGCCCAGTAGATCCGCTGGACTACTGGGCAGCCAAACTGGATGTGTGGCCACAACTTTCCGAGTTTGCAGTGGAGAAGCTGTTCTGCCCCTCATTGCTGCTGCTGTGGCAGCTGCCGTAACCTACACACTGTGTCATTGTGCCACTCTGTGGCATACTCCTGTTTTTGCCACCTCCAGAATGTCATTATGCCACTGTTGACCCCATGCTGCTGCTGTGGCTGCTGCCGTGACCTCCACACTGTGTCATTGTGCCACTCTGTGGCCCACTCCAGTTGTTGCCACCCCCAGAATGTCATTGTGCCATGTCAGAAACCCCATGCTGCTGCCGCCGTCACCTCCCCAAACTATGTCATTGTGCCACTCTGTGGCCTACTCCCGTTTTTGCCCCCTCCAGAATTTTCATTGTGCCACTGTCTGACCTCATGCTGCTGCTGTGGTGCTGCCGTGACCTCCACACTGTGTCATTGTGCCCCCTCTGGGGGCCTGTTATTTTTTTGCCACCTCCAGAATGTCATTGTGCCACTGTCTGACCTCATGTGCTGTGGCTGCCGCCGTCACCTCCACACTCTGTCACTAATGTTGCCACCGGAGCTCTTAGCTTGTTTTTTTCCAGCTTTCGCTGGCATGACTTTATCAGGCAATATTCCCGCTTCAATTTTTGGCCAGTTTTGCCCTCTTAAGTGCTCAGGGAATGTTATAGTGAAGCGATTCTAAGAGCGGCGGCAGTCATGTGCGTGTCATACTAAAACACAACATTGTATGAAGACCAAACCAAGCCCCCTCTGCATATTTAAGCATGGCACAAGTTCTACAGCACCCTGCGGGCCCTCTGTGCAGCCGGGAAAATAGCTGTTTTTTAACGTGATTCATCCCGAAGTAATTGGACCGAAGTTATTTTTGTCGGGAAATTTGGCGAACTGAGCGAACCGAATTTTTGAGAAATTCGCCCATCTCTACCTATTATCCTATAGTGTTGTTTTAGAGGAAGGCAAAAACCCCCATGAGGAAGAAGCCAATTGTCCTCATTTTAGGGAAAAAAAAATTCCTCCCTTCTCCAGAATCCTATTCACTATAACTTTTTATATTATTTCAATACTGGCCAGTCTGCTCTAAAAAAAAAAACAAAAACATTATCCCCAAAAACAGTGGTGGAAAACAGTGTACACAGGTTCTGCAGACTGTACATTACCTTCATACAGAGACCATATAGTGGTAGATACCAGTGTTCACATTCTTTGCAGACAAAGAAGTGATTATACTGCTGTTACATATTGTGACGTTTCTCTGATGAGTTGTTAACTTTCTCTTTTGTTCTGCATCTAGTCCAGACCGCCATGATGACTTTTTCTGTCCGCCACTCGTCCCTGCAGATTTGTACACAAATATTTAAGAATCCTTACTTTTCCAGCACCTCCCTCACTATCCCCCACCTCTTTACAAACTTCCCAGGGTTGGGAGAGTTGATACAGGCTATAACTTTGAGTTACAGTCTCCTAGAGGGGAGGAACAGAGGATCCCGATTAGATAGGTTGGTAGGCCCTAGGTACAGGCTCGGACTGGGCTGCCGGGGGACCGGGGAATCCCCCGGTGGGACCCCATGAGCCGCTGTGGGCCCCGGAGGCAGTGCCGTCGCTCCCCGGGGCCCGGCCGCGCATCTGGTCATGGGCGCCCGGGACCCCGCCCCGACGCGCCCAGAGACGGGCCCGGGTGTTGGGGACTAATGTCCCCGGACTCCCCGGGGCTGCGCGGGTTTTGGTCAGCGGAGCACAGCGCCACTAGCGCTGCGCTCCGCTGATCTCCTGGCAGGCTGAAGGCGTTAAGCCTTCAGCCTGTCGGGCGCCGGCCCCTATTGCTGACGTAGGCGGCGCGGTGACGTCACTTCCCCGAGCCGCCTATGCAGGGCGACAGTACGGAGCCGGCGGCCGGAGCAGGAGCCCGAGCCAGGTAAGTGGCTGGCTGTTGTTGTTTTTTTTTTTAACTACCCACAAGGGGGCCCTGGCTACAAGGGGGTCCCTTGCTACAAGGGGGTCCCTAGCTACATGGGGGCCCTGGCTACATGGGGGGGCCCTGGCTACAAGGGGGTCCCTGGCTACAAAGGGGTCCCTGACTAAAGGGGGGGCCCTGACTAAAGGTGGACCCTGGCTACAAGGGGGGTCCCTGGCTACAAGGGGGGTCCCTGACTAAAGGGGGCCCTGGCTATAAGGGGGGCCCTGGCTACAAGGGGGGCCCTGGTTACAAGGGGGGGCCCTGTCTAAATGGGGGGTACCTGACTATAAGGGGGGCCCTGACTATAAGGGGGGCCCTGGCTACAAGGGGGGCCCTGACTATAAGGGGAGCCCTGACTATAAGGGGGGCCCTGGCTACAAGGGGGGGCCCTGGCTACAAGGGGGGCCCTGACTAAAGGGGGGCCCTGACTAAAGGGGGGCCCTGGCTACAAGGGGGGGCCCTGGCTACAAGGGGGGCCCTGGCTACAAGGGGGGGCCCTGGCTACAGGTGGTCCCTGGCTACAAGGGGGTCCCTGGCTACAAGGGGGGTCCCTGACTAAAGGGGGCCCTGGCTACAAGGGGGGCCCTGGCTACAAGGGGGCCCCTGGCTACAAGGGGGGGCCCTGGCTACAAGGGGGGTCCCTGGCTACAAGAGGGGTCCCTGGCTACAAGAGGGGGCCCTGGCTACACGGGGGGGGCCCTGACTAAAGGGGGGCCCTGACTAAAGGGGGGCCCTGGCTACAAAGGGGGGAGCCCTGGCTACAAGGGGGGCCCTGACTAAAGGTGGTCCCTGGCTACAAGGGGGGCCCTGACTAACGGGGGGCCCTGGCTACAAGGGGGGCCCTGACTACAAGGGGGTCCCTGGCTACAAGGGGGGCCCTGACTAGAGGTGGGCCCCTGGTTTACAGGGGGGCCCTGACTAAAGGTGGGCCCTGGCTACAGGGGGGGGGCCCTGGCTACAAGGGGGGGGGGCCTGGCTAAAGGGGGGCCCTGAATAAAGGGGGTCCCTGGCTACAAGGGGGGGCCTGGCTACAAGGGGTCCTGCTAAAGGGGGTCCCTGGCTACAAGGGGCCCCGGGCTACAAGGGGGGGGCCCTGACTAAAGGGGGTCCCTGGCTGCAAGGGGGTCCCTGGCTACAAGAGGGGCCCTGACTAAAGGTGGTCCCTGGCTACAAGGGGGGCCGGGACTAAAGGTGGTCCCGGTTTACAAGGGGGGGGGGGCCTAAATAAAGGGGGGCCCCTGGCTAAAAGGGGGGCCCGGGACTAAAGGGGGGGCCCCTGACTACAAGGGGGGGGGGCCCTGGCTACAAGGGGGGGTCCCTGGCTCAAGGGGGGTCCCTGGCTACAAGGGGGTCCCTGACCCCTATAAAGGGGGTCCCTGGCTACAAGTGGTTCCTGACTAAAGGGGGTCCTGGCTACAAGGGGGGGGGCCCTGGCTACAAGGGGGCCCTGACTACAGGTGGTCCCTGGCTACAAGGGGTCCCTGGCTACAAGGGGGGGCCCTGACTAAAGGGGGTCCCTGGCTACAAGGGGGGCCCTGGCTACAAGGGGGGTCCCTGGCTACAAGGGGGTCCCTGGCTACAAGGGGGCCCTGGCTACCTACAGGGGGCCCTGGCTACAAAGGAGCCCCTGACTACAAGCGGGTCCCTGGCTACAAGGGGGCCCTGACTACAAGGGGGGCCCTGACTACAAAGGGGGCTCCTGGCTACCTAAAGGGGGCCCTGACTACAAGGGGGGCCCTTTCCCTTTCCTAAAAGGGGCCCTGACTACAAGGGGGCCCCTGGCTACCTAAAGGGACGCTTTTTGACTACCTAAAAAGGGGCCCTGACTACCTCACAGTAACTAAAGGGGTGGCCTGACTTCCTGCACACTAGCTAAAGGAGGCCCCAAAACTACCTGTATACTACCTAAAGAAGACCCCTAACTGCTGCGAACTACCTAAGAGGCCTTAACTGCCTGTATACTATTCATGGGAAGCCTAACTGCCGTATACTACCTAAAGGGGGTCCCTAACTGCTTGCACCCTTTATATAAAGGGGACCCTAACTACCTACAGCTTACCTAACTGAATTTGAAAAAACTATCAATCCTTTGGTGCCACTGCAGGGTCGGCACCATGGGAATATAATGTAAACACAGCCCAAGGGCAATTTCGAAAAGGGAATTCTACCCTCCAACCCCCTTTGGATTTAGGCTGTTATCTATTAAAAATTTTTAACCCGGTTCACCAACATGGAGTTTTAAGAGTGAAGTTAAAGTGGTCTAAATTGGGGGCAAATTATTTTGTTTAATTTCAAAGAGGGAAAAGGCTTCCGGGACCATCTCATGATTGGGGAAAAAATAAAAAAAAAAAATAAAAAAAAAAGAAACGACTCATCAGTGGAGCGGGAAGCCCTGGAATCCTTTCCTTTCCATATTGGTCATCTGTAACACAAGTATGTACTATGGGGTTTCCTCAACCCATTTTGGAAGTTTTCCACTTTGATCTCTATGTGGTTCTTTTATGGAGGTGTTGTAGGTTTTTACTGAGCTGGTGTTTTGTTTACTATGTGGTCCTCTATATGGTGATGTTGTAGGTTATACCTGAGCTGGGGGTTGACTCTATTGGTCTCTATATGGCAGTGTTGTAGGTTATATCTGAGTGGTTTTCTGACCTCTATGTGGTCTCTATATGGTGGTGTTGTAGTTTATTCCTGTGCTGGTGTATGATATCTATGTGGTCTCTATATGGAGGTGTTGTAGGTTTTACCTGAGCTGGTGTCTGACCTCTATTTTGGTCCTATATGGCAGTGTTGTAGGTTATATCGGCGCAGGTTTTAATTGCCAGCGTACATGTGTCCTGATTGACCCTGTGATAGGAGTTAGACTTTTACTTTCTTGCTGGGGTTTTATTTTAGAAGGTGGTGAGGTGTGTGACCAAGGGAAACATGGTGGGGGGATTTTGGGGGATATTTTATGTGGGTTTGGGGGGGGATATTGTATGTGGGTGGAGGGGGATATTGTATGTGGGTGGAGGGGGATATTGTGGGTGGGGGGAGGGGGGTATTAGTGGGGGGGTAGTGGGGGGGGGATATTGTATGTGGGTGGAGGGGGATATTGTATGTGGGTGGAGGGGGTTATTGGGGGGGGATTGTATGGGTGGAGGAGTGGGTTGGGGGATATTGTATGTGGGTGGGGGGGAAAATTTTTTATGTGGGTGGAGGGGGATATTGTATGTGGGGGGGGGGGTTGTGTATGTGGGGGGGGGGGCGGGGGATATTGTTTGTGGGTGGAGGGGGATATTGTATGTGGGTGGGGGGGGGGTATTGTATGTGGGTGGAGGGGATATTTGTTGTGGGTGGAGGGGGATATTGTATGTGGGTGGAGGGGGATATTGTATGTGGGTGGAGGGGGATATTGTATGTGGGTGGAGGGGGATATTGTATGTGGGTGGAGGGGGATATTGTATGTGGGTGGGGGGGATATTGTATGTGGGTGGGGGGGATATTGTATGTGGGTGGAGGGGGATATTGTATGTGGGTGGGGGGGATATTGTATGTGGGTGGGGGGGATATTGTATGTGGGTGGAGGGGATATTGTATGTGGGTGGAGGGGGATATTGTATGTGGGTGGAGGGGGATATTGTATGTGGGTGGGGGGGGATATTGTATGTGGGTGGAGGGGGATATTGTATGTGGGTGGAGGGGATATTGTATGTGGGTGGAGGGGGATATTGTATGTGGGTGGAGGGGGATATTGTATGTGGGTGGAGGGGGATATGGATGGAGCTACTTAGCCCTGTGTCTATGATATGTGACTTTCTTGCTATTGTACTACACAATACAGTTCTGTTTTGCACACTGTATTATGTGGTAAAATGGGCGCGATTATGTCCGAGAGGCCGGTAATATTTTCATGTACAGTAGGATGGGCCCCCAAGATCAACTCCCCTGTGGGCCCCAGACCCCCCAGTCCGACACTGCCTAGGTAGGTAGGTTGGTAGGCTCCAGGTAAGTAGGTAGCCAGTAGTTAGGCAATAGGTAGGTATATAGGTCCAAGTTAGGTAGGTAAGCTACAGGTAGGTAGGTAAATTGGCCCTAGGTAGGCAGTAGTAAGGCCCCAGTTAAGTAGGCAGCCCCCAGGTAGATAGGTAGGCTGTAGGTAGGACCCAGGTAGCTAGTTAGGCAATAGGTGGGCCACAGGTAAGCTGTAGGTGGGCCCCATGTATCTAGGTAGGTGGGCTATAGGTGGAGCCCACATAGGTAGATAGGCTATAGGTGGGGCCCACATAGGTAGGTATGTAGGCAGATAGGCTAAAGGTGGGGCCACATAGGTAGACAGGCTATAGGTGGGGCCCACATAGGTAGGTATTTAGGATATGGGGCCCCCCACATAGGCAGACAGGCTTTAGGTAGGTTATAGGGGACCCATATATATAGGCAGGCTTAAGGTAGGTTGTAGGGGGCCCATATGGGTAGGCAGGCATAGGGGTAGGTTATACAGGGCCTCATACACAGTAGGTAGGTAGGCATAGGGGTAGGTTATAGGGGCCCCAGGCCCGCCGTACAGGGAGTACAACCCATACACCTGTACCGGGCCCGGGGGAAATAAGGGGCCCGCTTCAAGCAGGCCCGCTTATTTCACCTTGTGGTTTTTTTTTTTTCCACACTAGAGCACGGCGCAGCCGAGCGCCGCGCTCTACATGATACCTGCCCCTGCCCGGGGCCGGCGGCAAGTGTACGGAGGGAGGGGGGGGCCCGCGCTCTGCGCTCCGCCTCCGCTTCCAGTCAGCGCCAGCGGAGCGGGTGGTGCTGGGAGGTGGGAGGGGGCCCGCGCTCCTGGCTCGGCTGCACAGTAGTGAAAATGAGAAATCATCTACTTTCATGTGCGCTGTGCGCTCTGTAGCCGGAGCCGGGCCCACCTCCTCTGTCTGTAGGCGGCGGGACGCTGAATAATTTGAATCTGTGAGGCCCTGCCCCTCGGGGCAGAGCTTCAGGGATTCAAACTGTTCCGCATCCCGCCGCAGGGCAGAGAGCAGCGGCGGCGACAGAGAGAGGAGGAGGTTCCGACTTCGGCTACAGCGCACATGTAAGTAGATGATTTGTCACGGTGCGCAGCTGAGCCGGCCGGGACCTCCTCCTGAAGGGGTGCCCGGCCATCCATACATGACTGTGAGGCAGCCTACAGGGGGCCCTAATACTGGGGGGGGGGGGGGGGAACTATGCCTATAGGGGGGCCCTAATGCCGGGGGGGGGCTATGCCTACAGGGGGGCCCTAATGCTGGGGGGGGGCTATGCCTACAGGGGGGCCCTAATACTGGGGGGGCTATGCCTACAGGGGGGCCCTAATACTGGGGGGGGGGACTATGCCTACAGGGGAGCCCTAATACTGGGGGGGGGGGACTATGCCTACCGGGGAGCCCTAATACTGGGGGGGGGGACTATGCCTACAGGGTACCCTGTGGGGGGGGAACTATGCCTACAGGGAGCCCTAATACTGGGGGGGGACTATGCCTACAGGGGGCCCTAATACTGGGGGGGGACTATGCCTACAGGGGGCCCTAATACTGGGGGGGACTATGCCAACAGGGGGCCCTATTAACTGGGGGAGGGACTATGCCTACAGGGGGCCCTAATACTGGGGGGGGCTATGCCTACAGGGGGCCCTAATACTGGGGGGGGCTATGCCTACAGGGGGCTCTGAGGGGGGGGCTATGCCTATAGGGGGCCCTAATACTAGGGTGGGGGCTATGACTACAGGGGCCCTAATACTGGGGGGGAAACTATGCCTACAGGGGGCCTTAATACTGGGGGGGGGGACTATGCCTACAGGGGGCCCTAATACGGGGGGGGACTATGCCTACAGGGGGGCCCTAATACTGGGGGAGGGAACTATGCCTACAGGGGGCCCCAAAGACTGGGGGGGGACTATTCTGCCTACAGGGGGTCTCTAATCTACGGGGGGGACTATTCTGCCTACAGGGGGGCTCTAATCTACAGGGGTGGGAATATTCTGCCTACAGGGGGGCCCTAATCTATGGGGGGGACTATTCTGCCTATGGGGGGCCCCCAAAATTTCTGATGGGGGCCCTGAGGGGCCCCATATAGGTAGGCAGGCTTAGAGGTAGGTTAAAGGGGGCCCATATAGGTAGACAGGCTTAAGGTAAATTATAGGGGGGCCCATATAGGTAGGCAGGCTTAGGGATGGTTTTAGGGGTCCCCAGGCTTTAGGTAGTGTCCATTAGTGTTAAAGAAAAAAAATAGCTAACTCACCTGTCTCCACAATTCCCCAATGTGACGGGCAGCACGATGATGACTTCCTTGCGCCTCCCACGTCATCAGTAGGGGCGGACGCCTGGTAGGCTTAAGGACTAAGGCCTTATGTCTAACAAGTGGTTTAGCAGAGCGGAGGCAGATCTGCTTCTGAACGCTCGGGCCAGAGGGCCTGGGCGTTCTGAGGCAGGGGGAGCCGGGCCCCGTAGTAGTTGCTATGGCTGCTTCCCTGGTAGTTTCGCCCCGCCTAACAACACCATTTCTGTCTATAACACTACCATCCTTCATCAACATCAGGCTGGATGTCTTGGAGTTTGACTGATACTGTACATTTTCTCTCCTTTCTGTTTAATCCATTTCAAAATCCTGTTACCTTCATCTAAATAAATCTTACATATCTATACTTCCTCACTTGTAAAACTGCTACAACACTGATCCAGACACTAATCATTTCTCACTTCAATCACTGTAATAGCACATTACTAATTAGCATTGTAAACAGCTATGTTGATCTTTCCTTCTAGCAGGTACACAAATGCCTGTACTCTGTCTCTTACTACACCTGTTTTTTTGGGAGAACTAATTTCAAAGCTCTTCTTCTAGTCTACAGTCTCCCCACAATGCTATACTGTCACACATCTTTGCTCTTATCTTATCTACCAAACCACCTGTGCTCTTTGCTTAATCAACGAACTATGACTTTCCTTCTTATTACCTCATGTAACTCCTGTCTCCGAACTTCTCTTGTGCTGCACTCATCTTTGGGAGATACTGTTTTTCAAGAAGGTGTTATCCAAATGGGAAAAAAAATTTATGCTTTACATCATCTATCAACAGAGAAATACATTTCATCTTAGAATGACCCTTTTAATCGAACAAATGAAAATGTAACAAAAGCAGATCATTTTTTTAAATAATTGTATTAATTGACTGAATAAAGCATTTCCTGTTCACTCCTCCATAATAATGAGAATTGAAAATGTCTACAAATACATTTGAATTTTCTTCTGTAATAAATCAAACATTGTTTCATAGGTATTGATAGTCTACTATAAACATCATAATTACATTTATTATTTTTGTGCTTGAGTCTGAATTAGTAGTGTTCAGAGATCAAGGTTGTTTGTTTTGCACAGTTTTTGTTGAATGCCACCATCAACTTTTCTTATATCCTTGGGAGTATGAGTGATATTCAGTGCAAATGACAACATCATTGTGCTGTTAAGGGACCAGTGAGCGATAGAGTGCTTGTAAAATGGAAAAATGTTAATTATAAACATGGGAACTATTGTCACATTCAGAAGTTCTGATTAAACAGCAGGGATGAAGTAGCCTTGTGTTTGTAATATCATCTCACAATCCGATGAATCCTATTAAATGGGTTGTTCCGTAAAAAAATGTTTTATGTCAATTAAACTCCAAATTCTGAGCCCATTTTTAACTTGTACTTAAAAATGGATATTTCACAAGTTATTCAGTACAGTGTCACCTGCTATTTAGGGGCTCTCCCTTTACTGGACAAGCATGCACAGTTGGGATCCTTTGTCTTGGTATTCAGGCCTCACCCTGGACATGGAGGGATTGCTAGTGTGGTGGGAAAGCTTCCTTGGATGTTGTAGCATCTTTCTTCTTGTTTGGGGATCGGCTGGATAAGTGCATTTGGCAGTCTGACAAGCAGAAAAGGAACTGCATTAGCCTGTCAGTGGTTATATAGTGTATGTTGACCTGGATTATTTATTATCAGCTAGGGGAGGGATACTAGTAGCACTGTATTTGTAGTGACTGGTAGTGTTGAGCGAACCGTTAGAGAAAAAGTTTGTTCGAGTCGAACTTTACGGATTTTTAGAATGCGAGCTGAATCGTGCTTTTTACGGTAGTTCGAGTAAAGTTCGCCACGCCATTTTTTACTTTCACTTTGCTTCTTCCTGTACTTTTGGCGCTATCTAATCAGTGCAGACAATAGAGAAGTGTCCAAAAACATCACCAGTGAGGGTGTAGGGATCTCATTGGCTGCTGAAAATCACATGACCCTGTTCTTTTGTATTACACTGTATTTCCTGTTGAATGCCCCTTTCCAGTTCAAACTCAGTCCTGAACACACTGCTCTCTGTGTCTGCATGCTTAAATGCATGCAGGCACCCCATTTCACAGCGATTTTAGAAATGAAAAGCTGCTAGTTATATTAATTAGGGGTGGGGGGCAGTAAGCTTAGGGAATTAGTAAAAGTTAGGGAGTTTAAATTGCTGCCTGCATCTTTCACATCTTCAGTCTGAGTGCTCAAAAGTGCATGTCTGCTGTTTTGGGGGTACAGCCAGTGGAGAAGACACGGTTAGCACCACTGCAAATTATAGGGATTCAAGAACAGTTGTAATTTGCTGTTTTACTGCCAAGGTTCTTCCATAAGACCCCATTCTACAGATTTTCCATAGAAAAAATTATATTTCTAAGCCTATTTGCTAGTTGCCAATTATAGGGATTTAAGAACAATTGAGATTTGCTGTCTTGCTGCCAAGGTTGTTCCATAAGACCCCATTCTACAGATTTTCCATAGAAAAAATTATATTTATAAGCCTATTTGCTAGTTGAAAAATTATGGGATTTCAGAACACTTTTTGATTTGCTGTCTTGCTGCCGGGTTTTTCCAAAAGACCCCTTTCCCACAGATATTCCATAGAAAAAATTGTATTTCAAATTCTATTTGCTAGTTGCAAATTATAGGGATTTCAGAACACTTGTGATTTGCTGTCTTACTGCCAGGGTACTTCCATAAGACCCTTCTACAGATGTTCCATAGAAAAAATCTTTTTCAAATTTCCTATTTGCAAGTTGAAATTTATAGGGTTTTAAGAACACTTGTGATTTGCTGTCTTGCTGCCAGGGTTTTTTCCATTAGACTCCTTTTTTTTTTTTTTTTTTACAGATTTTCCCAAATCGAAAAAAAATCTATTTCTAATCCTATTTGCTGTTTGCAAATTATAGGGATTTAAGAACACTTGTGATTTGCTGTCTTGCTGTCAGGGTTCCTCCATAAGACCCTGTTCAATAGATATTCCACTGAAAAAATTCTATTTCTAATCCTATTTGCAAATTATATGGATTCTACAACAGTTATGATATGCTGTTTTACTGCTAGGGTTTTTTCCTTTAAAACCCATGCAACGATTTTCCCATTGAAAAAAATTTATTCTAATCCTATTTGCAAAATATAGGTATTCAAGAACAGTTGTGATTTGCTGTTTTGCTGCCAGGGTTCTTCCATAAGACCTCGTTCAACAGATGTTCCATTGAAAAAAATCTATTTCTAATCCTATTTGCAAAATATAGGGATTCAACATTTGTGATTTGCAGTCTTTGGAGTAGAGTTCTTCAATAAGAGACTGTGAGCAAATCTTTACATTTTTAATATTTATCTTTTTGAACATGGAGTGTACTAGAGGTGGTAAGCGAGCAAGGAGGGGCATAGGGTGTGGAGCTAGAGGTACGAGACTAGGCACTCCTTCCAGTGTTCTGGACAACACACAAGCGAGCACATCATCAGTCGCAGGACCATCAGGCCTGTCATTGCTTGGTCGGTTCCCTGTGCGTCTCATTACTGAAGATCGGAGCCAATCTGTTCTTCAGTGGTTAACACCCAGTTCATCCAGTAGTTTTACCTCCTCTCCCTCTCAGTCAAGGGCACGAATGTCATCATCATCAGTCCAACCTGAAGGCCAAATGTCACCCAATAAACGGTCTAGATAATCCATATTCTGAAGAGCTCTTTGATGACACAATGTGGTTGGGGTCAGAAAGCATTTCAAAAGATCAAGAGGCCAAAGAGGATGATTTTGTCTGCTCTGACACCCAGTTGCTATGCTCTCAGAGGAGGAGAAGAAAGCTGGTCCGTCGGCAGAAATATCAAGCGGTCAGTGGTGCCTTGCAGTGCCTGTGGCTTCGAGGCTGCAGCTTGAGGATGTAGACTGTCAGGAAGAGGAAATCACCTGTGATGATGATGACATTGCGGATCCAACGTGGTCTTTTGAGCAGCAGTTGGCGAGCACATCATCAGTGGAGGAGGAGGGGGTTGATGGGGTAGTGTCAGTGCGGGTCTGGCCTAAGAAAGGGAGAGGGCGGTCGCATAAGTCCGCTAACATTAATCTGCCAGCCATGGTCAGTGGTGGCTGCGGGAATACCGCTACTAGGTCTTTACCGTCGAAGAGGTCCAGGACCTGTGAAGCCTGGGCCTTTTTCGATCAAGCCTCAGATCCGCCGAGTGACGTCATATGCTGGGTTTGCTTTCAATGCATCAGTAGAGGAAAGAATCTAAAGTGTTTAAGCATCACAAGCATGAACAGGCACATGCATGTAAAGCATGAATTGCTGTGGAAGATTCACTTGGAGAAAAAAGGCCACACAGGTCCTAGGCTTTCAACCACCGTGACATCTTCTGCCTCCGTCACTTCCAAGCCCAAGCGGTCCTCTGCTGCCGATGTGCCGGAACAGCATAAACAAGCACCATCCCCAGTCCCAGACAATCTCGGCCGATTCCCACCACCAGCAGCACAGTCTACACCTTCCACTTCCCCCAGTGTGACCTGCATGCCATACAGCAGCCAGTCCACCAGCCAGTCCATCAGCCAGCCTTCTGTGTACCAGGTGTGGGAGCAGAAGAAACGCTTTCACTCCAGCCATCCCAAAACCAAAAGCCTGAATGTTGGCATTGCCAGGCTGTTGGCCTTGGAAATGTTGCCTTTCTGCCTGGTAGACACAGATGGGTTTCACCATGTCATGGCCCTGGCATGCCCCCAATATCAAATGCCGAACAGGTATTTCTTTACCAGAAAAGCTGTCCCTGCCCTGGCCCGCCACATTTCAGAAAAGATCTCAGGGGTTGGCGCATTGTGTCCCCCAAAAGTCCTTCACTATAGACAATGGACTGTAAGCACGGCAAGGTGTTACTCTAATGCTCTAACTGGGTGATTGGGGGGGACAGTCCCTTGGGAAAATGGGTCTCGTGCTCAGTGGAATTTCCACAGCAGGGTTGGTGCAGCGTCCAGACCCAAACCCTTGACGGGGTAGACATGCCAAGAAAAGCGGGCCCGTTTTGAAATTAATCTGTTTAAAAAACCATCAACACAGAGTGGGGAAAGGCTTGCGCACTCAGAGGCCAGTGGCTAGTGGTGAACCTGGGCCGGGCAAGGTGGTGTGCGATAAGGGGAGAAAATTCCCTTATGCCTTTAGGTTTGTGATTCGCCCATCCCTTGCTGGTACTGCCCTAAACCGGGGGTTGTGCAGAAAATTTCTCAAGTTTTCCGGGTCTTGACTGTCTGTGGGGAAAAGCTCGAGGTTTTTAGCTCACCTTCCCGGGCATTAGCCCCTGCTTCGCTGCTGAGTGTTGCGCGTGTTTGGGCCTCCCTTCAACCAACTCATTGTTGACGTGGCAACACCGGGAAATTCCACCCTCCACAGCCCCAGCAAATGTGGCAGCAGGTAATGCTTATGAGTATGAAGTTTTGCATGTGACGATTTGTGGTGGGCCACGGTTGTTGAGCCATAGAGATTGGAGGCAGGTGAAAGGGTCTCTTTCACCATCCTTGACAGTTTTGAAAAGGCACCAAAATGGCAGTCAGGGTGATGGCATTGTCAGCATGAAACCCCTGTGGTCATATTTTTATGAAAAACTGTTGACACTCTGCGGGAAAGGTCCAGCAGTGGGGAGGAGGAGGCGCGCAGTGCAGACCAGGCCTTCTCCCGTCAGATTTTGAAGGGGCCCCACTGTTTTAAATTTTACGGGCTTCTTTAGGGGGTGGGTTTAGGTCCGGGGCTGGTGAGGAGGGAGTTCAGCTCACAGAGTAGGTGTAGAGGTAGCCCCGGGGTCTGGTGCGATCGGATGAGGAAGGGGAGGAGGATGAGGAGGGCCCGGGATGATAAACCTTCAGGGTAAGAGGTTGGGAAGATTCAGGGAAGAGGAGGGAAAATTGTTTAGTGCCCCTCGATCCTGAGACTTGGGAGATCCCGGTAGCATCTCACACATGAGTGCTTGGATGCTATATTACCTGCAACATGATCCACGCATCAAGGCAATCAAAATGAACAGCCACCCTCCTTGATCCACGTTACAAGACAAAAATGAGCACTTTCCTTCCTCCCACACAAATTGACAGTAGAATGTAGGAATTTGAGACAGTGCTCATTGACCAACTCGAGACATCTTTTGCATCTTCACATTCTAATGTCACGGTGGAACAATGTCAGCAATGTGCCAGCAGTAAAATGGCATATAGCCGCAGCGGCAGGCAGTGTGGCAGAAGCCTACTGGGTGATATTTTTCACTCGTTTGTTAACACCTCACCAACACTTGCAAGGCAGGGCAGCATTCAGACACACAGAGACCGCCTTAAGAGCATGGTCCATGAGTAGTGTTGAGCGATTATTATCGACAAAGTTGAAATCGGCACAGTTTTTATGGTGATCGGATTTTTTAGATCATGCGAAAATTTAGGTTAAAATCTGTGCATCATCTATTAAGATTGCGCCTTTTTCGGCGCTTCCTGTAATTTTGGCGGCCAGCAAATCAGATTACAGAATAGAGCAGGGTGAGATGTGTGTGCGACGTCATGACTGGGATGTGTATGGTTGCGATTGGCTGGAAAAATCACATGACCTCGTTTTACATAGAACAGCGTTTCCTGTTCAGCCTCAGTGTCTCTCAGCGTCTCAGAGCAGAAGGACGTGCGCTCTGCTTGTGTCCAAACAGCTCAGCGAAATTATTATATTTCTTCACAGAGAAACCTCTACTATTAGCTGTGATCCTTACAATTTAGTTATATTAGAGATTGGAAGATTTTATATAGTTAGGTAGAGAATTTTAAAGGAGCATCTACTGCTGTAAAGTCACGGGGGGGGAGCGGAGAGGGGCCCCCGTGGGCGAACACAAACAAGCTCTATAAAGAATACTGGATAAAGTTCACCAAGAATTAGTGTAGACATTGCAATAGCTTTATTATCAACAGTTTTCTATTGAAATATTTCCTGGATATTGGGCAGCCTGAACTTATAGGATACACATCTTTTCTAGTAACTGCAGGTCTCTTTGTTAGGTGCAAACTCCACTTTTATTATGAGTATACATTTCAGATAGGTGTTCATTTTCAATTTTGCCCATTCCACTTTTGTTGATATATCCACCTTGCACTTAAATTTGAATCCAGCAATTTTATAGTCACACAGGTGAATTGAAAGGTGCCAAAAATATCTTGTATTATAAGAATAGACAAGCTCTGTAAAGAATACTGGATAAAGTTCACCAAGACTTAGTGCAGACATCGCAATAGCTTTATTATTAACAGTTTTCTATTGAAATATTTCCTGGATATTGGGCAGCCTGAACTTATAGGATACAATCTTTTCTAGTAACTGCAGGTTCTTTGTTAGGTGCAAAACTCCACATTTATTATA